>JAPYZE010001186.1:0-29861 GCA_030522805.1 Leptomastidea abnormis | reverse complement strand
ATATTTTTTTTTCTAATATTAATAACCAAAATTATCATAATTTTATTACCATTAGGCGGGTATAATTATACATTTAAAAGTGTTTAAACTAATCCCAATATGTGGAAGTTTATTAAACAAAAAAAAAAAAAAAAAAAAATCGAAGTTTATTTTTAAGCAAAGTATAAATCTCATCATATATCTTACGATTATATTTTATCTGAGATAGAAAAAAACTCAGAAGGTAAAAACTTACCTGTTTCTCACAAATACATTAGTGATTAATGATGATTAATCAATGTAATGCTACCAGCAGGCTCGTTGCTTTTCTAACAAAATCTTCAATTAATAAAAACTTATAATGCTTATATTCATCACCGGTAAATAAAACGAACCGACTTTGTTTTGTTTGTTTTTTTTTCTTTGCACTAACTTGTCGTTAACATTAGCAGCAGCAGCAACAGCAGAGATTGATTTGATAACTTATCTATCTGTCAAGACTTTTATTATTTAAACGATTTCAGTTAACGAAAGTTTTATTGTTACTTTGTTACGCTACTATAGCTTTTCACATACACTACACAAATGGTTTTATGCCTATATCCTTTTATGCTGCTATGCCTTTTTCGCTGCATCGTGTAAAAACGTCAAGTACGCCCTCTTTTTTACAACACTTTGTATACCTATATATACCCCTATAGCGATTCAATTGTTTTACGGGCTTTACAAAAATCTTGAGTTCCTGAGACAGAGACGCTATATATAGTCTATCTAATCGTTCAGACGATCTCTGCCCCGAGGGGTCGTGGTATGGATTTAATTCCTGATTTATAGACAAAAAATGTTTTCATAGAGATTTTTTCTTAGTAAAAAAATGTATCTAGGATTTAGATAGAAATAGGAATCCTGACGTCGATTATAGTAGTAAAACCTAATAAATAATCAACAAAGTAGAAAAATTATGTCTTAATTGTGCGTTTTCATCTCAATAATTCTTACCAATAATACCTAATTTTAAAAAAATATTTACATAGGAATATACCTTGTACTTTGTACAAAAGTAGGTGTGTATAGCATCCCGTATTCGTTTAAAATTACATTTTCGCAATTTTTTTAATTCTTTATTTTTAAAAGTAAATGAAAAATTGATGTTTGTAAAGAAAACATTTAAATATAAATTTTATACTCAAGAACAAAAAAAATGCATGGTTGTGAACTAAAAAACGACTTGTATTTATTTATTTTTTTGAGTTATGAGTGGGGAAGCAGGGGATCCCCCTTGAAACACCAGTTCTATTTACTATATTCTCGCGGACCGCAGTGATATATTGATCGAGCACTAACACATTCGCTCCTCAGTTATAGTCATGCCCAATGGGTTTGAATCATATTTATTTGCTAAATAATTCTTACGTCTCGTTGAGGCTATAGGTGTGTTTTGTTAACAAAGCCGGAATAAAATAGACTATTTAGTGTGAGAGCTGAACTAGAATAATTTACAAATGAGTTCATTATATTTGCAATAAAATATAGATAGAAACACTTTACAATCTTTAGTGTTATGATAGCTTTACAATTATGATGTTAAACATAAATATAGGAAAGATTTTAATACTAACAATAAGTGAAGATGTTAAATTGACTGTTAGAAAAGTTGAACTCAAAAATATAGAAAACATATTTGCGTTAGTAAATATTTTTTGACTTGACTTTTATTTGAAATTTAATTATAATAAGGTGAATTTATGTCCAGAAGTGAAATAAATTTTTAGATTCAAATGTCTTGGAAAGTTTCTTTATGTAAATTAAAATTTTTTTTACAAATACATAATTGTACAAATGTTTTTTGACAATAAATTTGAAAAAATATTTTGTAAATTACAGTTATACTTTTGATATCGCACAATAGAAGTATTGTAAAAAAAAATCCGAAATGTGTAAGACGTGTATAATAATTTGTCACAATGTTTACATTTTTACGAGTCACATTAAATAAAATTCACTTTTAAATCATTACTTTAAGAACAATATAATCACACGATAGTAAACATAGATCACGTTATTTTCTAAATCTCAAAAATACTGAAATAATTCAGTAAAACGTTAAATACAATGTCTTACGTACTTTAACTTTGAGTGACATTTAAGTTATGAACGTATGATTGAAAATTTTATTTACATTACAAAACTTATCTTTACACCATTATAAAATTTAATACTAAAGTTTCAAAATATAATTACAATCTAAATTTAAGTTTTTTAATTACTTATGCATCACTGCAAGAATAATACACACTTTCATCTGATAACATACTTTCGGGAGACTTAGACACAATAGGTACAGAATCACTTTTATTAGTGTTTTTTTCTGGAACATTTTCAATCACAACTAACGACGCATTTTGGACTACGCTAGAGCTTTTGTTCAAATTATTTTCTATAACAACTGTTCTGGATTTTCTTTTTTTATTAAAAATTTGTGTACTAAAAGGCATTGGATTTTCATCAACCTTTTTATTCTGCTGATTTTCACTGGTATCTTGAGGATCCTGTATGTTTAGTATCTTCATATTGTTTAAACACTCATCTTCAACCTCATTATTTTGCCTAGCTTTCACATTTTTTAAATTATAATTATTTTGAAGCTCTTTGTCCTGAACTTTTTGTTCAAAGGAATGTAACTTTTGCAAACGCTCCTGATGCTCTTTCTTTCTATTTTTTTTCTTCTTCCAGCCTTTTGTGTCATATTTAATGGCGAAAGAGTAACCGCTATAGGCTCGATTATTGTCGCAATATTTAATAAGATGCCCCCAGCAATCATCAACTCCGAGGGCGCCTGGATGTCCGATGACGATTAGTAACGATTTAGCACGGGTTATCGCAACATTAAAACGCTTACGGTCTGATAAAAAGCCAATATGTGATTTATTTGCTGAGCCAATGAAAACCTCGGTTCGAACTGTTGATACGATAATCACTTCTTTTTCCTTGCCTTGGAAAATCTGTACTGTACCAATCTCAATATCTTCAAGCCTCTCTTCTTTTAAGCGAGCTTTCAGCCGAAGTTTTTGTGCAGTGAATGGCGTTACGATTCCGATATCTTTTGGCTTAATTTTTGTGTCACCTATTTTTGTTCCCACTAACTTATCTACGTAATTTAATACTGTACGTATTTCAGCCTCATTGTAGGGGCTAAAAAATATTTAATATAAATATTTGTTAATATTTTGGCTGTTCAAATTTGATTAAAAAAAAAAAAAATCAAAATGATTAGAAAATATGAATTGTAATGGATTTCTTACCTTGTTGAAAAGTCTTTAGTTTCCCAGCCTCTTACTTCGTGAAAAATCATGGGAAATGATCGATTTGGAAGTTCGTCCCATCCTATAAATTTACATACACTTCCGTCGGCACAGGCTTTTAATTCTTTGTCGTAGAACAATTCATTTGATATCTGTATCAAATGATAATGACTTCTGTAATTACGAAGGAGTTTTGTAATATAGTTTTGATTAAATTTATTGTTATTGTCCCTTCTGTATGGCTCAAATTTTAATAGTCTTTCCAATATAGAGTTTTCTGTATGTGAATACGAAATGTTAAAAAATTAGTTTAAGGTATATTTTATTATTTATTAAGAAAATTAAAAAAAATTTAGCAAGCTTACCAAGAACTTTTTTAGCAACTGGTGAAAATATTACTGGTCCTAATTGTTGTGGATCTCCTGCTAGGACTATTTGACCATTAAATCGACCTATGTGTTCTGGTTTTGAGCTACTGAGCAATGAGAGCGGTATCAAAGCATCTGCTTCAATCGCTTGTCCAGCTTCATCGATAAAAATGTATGAAAAACGCCCAAACATTTTTGCCAACAAAAATCTAAAATCATATATTTTTATACAAATAAATTAAATTTTTTTTTACGTTTTATTAAACTTTGTATATCAATTATGTAAATATCTAAGATTTCATCTTATACTATTAATGGGGCCTAAATATATGTGAATATCCAATGCTTTATCAGATTTTGTAAGTTAGAAGCTTTTAAGATTTGTTGTTAGTTTCAATAAATTATTGAGACTATAAATGACAATATTATACTTATTGTTTTAAGAGTAATCTTATACTGCTTTACAAATAATCATTAATTTTCATAGATAGAAAAACATCATTATATAATTTGTTAAAAAATAATTAATTATTTTTGTTACTATAAAAAAGATAATAAAATTATTAATTAATATATACCTTATACTTGAACATAAAGTACAAATTACAATTTGAGGAAGAGTTTCAACACTAAGCATAACTATCTTTCGTTCAGTTATTCCATTTTCCGTGACTTCTATGCAATTTGAATATGGTAAAATTTCTTTATCGACTGCATCTCTATAAAACATACATAATTATGTGGATAACATTTAAAATTTAAATAAAATTAATCAAAATTATTCGTCATAATTACATATTTAAAATTACTCACGGATCTTTTGAATAGCCGTACATTCTGTGGATAACATTTTTTGGAATATATTGAAATAGTCGTTTAACAATATTATCCGCTGTCTCATTAGATGGTGTACACACCAAAATTTTTTTAGTGCTACTGTGAAATGCCTGCATCAAAAATATATTATTTTTAATTTTTTATAGTTAAATAATGCGTGATAATTTTTTTTTTTCAATTAAACACGTGCAGGAGTTGAATTATAAAAAAATTATATTTTAACCTGACAAATAGCTTCAATAACAGTAGCAGTTTTTCCCGTTCCTGGTGGTCCGTATAAAATGTAGGGCGAGCCGCGTGATGATCGATTTAAAATGTTAATTACAGCTTGTCGTTGTTCTGGATTTTTAGAAAGATCTTTGTTGAACCAGTGAACACTACAAATATAATAAATTTCAATAAGTAATGTATTATAAATTATTTTTACTTATTGGTTAACAAAATATTGAATACTTGTTTATTACCTTTCATCTGAATAATTTATAGTATCAGTTATGACTTCTGTTGGAAACATACGTGCTGTAAGTTGAAAATCATGCATCAAACTTAATGCATAATGACAGCAACGATATGTAAAATTATCAAATACAAATCTTATATTATATTTTCTTTTGGACCTGAAATGCTCAAAAAACCTAAAATTTGAAATTATTTTATTGTTATTTTAAGTTGAATATTAAAAAACTTATTTTGTATTTATTGGATTTTCTTACCATGGCTCTGTTTCTGAAATTACGATGACGTGATCTGTACAAATTTTTTTTACGCGCAATATATACCTCCTATTTGCGACAGCATCTTCTATCTCGATTTTACTATTTATTATGATTTTAGGCTGCTCTTCCAAAAGTGTTGGAATGTAAATGTTAAAGCCAATTATATTTTGATCTTTTGCTTTAATCATAGTTTCGAAAATAGTTTGATCAAACATATCGTATTTCTTAAGATCTAGTTCTGTATGAACTTCTTCCACAAAAAGTGCCAATTTAAGATAGAGTAAAAAATCATCCTTTGTCAACTCGATTTGGTCGCTCAAATTGATTTTCCTCAGCGCTTGTAAATATTGCATTGCTTCGTGCGACATGTTTGGCCATTCTCTCAAGTTTTTGGTAACGACTTCTCGCAAACCTTGTGGAATCTCGTGACGTGGTAGTATCTGAGGCTTGTATTTTTTCATTTTATATCTTTTTAATTATCCAAAAATAATCTGCAAAGAAATTTAATTGTAAATTAAAAAATGAATATTATAAAAATCTTTGACGTAATTTTTTTTTATTTTATTATTTTAAAGTTTGTTATTTTAATTTAGAAAATATACATTTTTATTTAATTATTTATTAAGGGTTCTGTATTTTATGAGTAATTGTTTATTTTTCTTATTTTATGAATTAATACTTTGATTAGATATTATATTAAATTATTGTATTACTATTAATTAATAATAATAATCCCGAAAATTTTATTTATTTTTATTACTATTTATTGCATTTAATCGGTAATGAATCGTAACGATATTTTACAATATTTAAATTAAAACTCAAAAATAAATTTTGTACGTGAACAAATAACAATAGAAACAAAATTGACTGAAATTAGTGATTTTATTAAGAATGAAATTTTAATTGAAATACTTTTAATTTGTAAATAAGAAAAAAATATTTAAATTGAAAAATTAAGTGTTGGAAAAAGTTACACGCGTTTTCGTTCATTTTATGGAATTTTAAAGACTTTTCAATAATTACCAATATAATGAAGAAGGATTTGGTAAATTTTGTGGCAATAGCATTCTCTTATTTTATATTATACTTTTACCTCTCAATGATAAGATAAAAAACAAAATAATAGATGATGATAAAGCATAATCCAATTTATATCGGTTAAGGCATTAAAAAATCAATTTAAGTGTTGATAATAATTTTAATTGGTATATTATCTACGTTGAGTCATCTGTATAAAGAAAGAAAGAAAAAAGATACAGACTAGCTGATTCTTCTTTTTGCAAAATTATAAAGGTATACGTTATGAATCTCTAAACTAACAATCTTCATGTATTTTGATATTGTTACTAATCTTAAAAGCAAAACTAGGTTGAAATATTGTTTAAAAATTGTAAAATACAACCTTTAGATTATAAGTAAAATCAATTATCGATTTTTTTTTGTTTCTTGCTTAAGCGCATAAAAATAAATCGATGCTGTAAATATACAAATCGATAAAACTTGACGCTAAATAATTCCGTTTTTAAATACACAATAAAAAAAATGTATTATTTATCCTTGAAACAAACGTAATTTTTTGTGCATCTTATGAATTTTTAAAACAAATATTTTCTTAATAAATCGTTAATATTTTATACGTTAGCAAATACAATTATCAATAAGAAATTTTAATCGATCACTTTATCATGGTTTAGAGTAATTTTAAATTGAAAATAGTAATAAAAATATTACATGTTTGTTTGTCAACATTGGTATATAATAGCATTTATCAAAAATAAACAAAAAGTTTTCGGTTTGTACAATTGAGACATGACTGTGTAAATAACGTACTTATACATTGTTATGATATTAGATACTGATGTAACGGTTAATAAAATTGACTAAAACGTTCTACGAAATAACATGTAGATTTTTGCATATTATAAGAAACAAAAGATATATTTTTATTACTTTTTTTAAATAGTTTAGTATATTGTTTTATGACGTACGGGCGTTATTGTAAAGTTGTCAATAATCGTCAGATATATTTTATGGTTTTTTTTTCTTATTTAAAACTCTTTATTGTAGATGTACATGATTAATGTATGCGGGTTGTTAAACACCTGATAATAACCGACCGATAGATACGCATTTTTTTATCTTTTTTTTTTCTTTATATTTTCTTTGTTTTAAACTGTTGAGTAAGATGCCTAGTATATATCAACTTAAAACTACAGAAGTCTTAAACTTCGCATTAACAGTCAATGAATTCATCGGAATATTAATTAAATAAAACCAGTAATTACGTGGAAACAAGTTTTCATTCTGTTTAACTCTTGCAAGAGATGTTTACTTTTACGCGATATATTATGTATGAATGTATATAGACGTTGAATGTATACGTGTACCAATAAGCGAACTGTGTACTATATAGGTATAGGTATACAACATGAAAAAGAGAAAGAGAGAGAGAGAGATGGAAATGTTTTGAAGAGCCTATATACAAGGCTACAATGCTCTCTTTGAGAATCACATAATCTATTTTATATTTACGTCACGTTAAAAAAAAATTAAAATAATTAGTGTACAAATAAAAATACGTACCTCAAACAAATATAAGAATCCTCTTCCATCGACATATACAGACACCAAAGTAATCGTCAAAAAGAATATCACTCTTATCAATAAAGACAGTTGACTAAATATTCAAATTCTATTAGGTAGTCTCTTTATTCAATGTCGCCTGTCGTTACTCTTTATCATCAAAATGGTGCGCGCAATATAATGTGCGTAAAAAGAAAAAAAAATGGAAAAGTACGACCGAGTAAGTGTTGACCCATATACATAACATACATACACACACACGAAAGATATATATATATATATATTATTCTTGATATTTACTGGCCTACAATAGGACAGCTGTATAAGACGAGTAAGTAGATCCACAAAATATTGCGCACTAATAGATTACATTATTAATGAGAACAGCTTCTTCTTTTCGTTGATATATAACGTAACGTATGAATAATAATACAGCTAATTACGAGATAAGAATATATTAACCGGCCGGTGAATCTTTTATTTTACTGCGCGTCTCTCTCCGCAACTCGCGCAAGTAAGCACAAGAAACAAAACGACGACGACGAACTGTTGAGCACTCCTGCACGTGCTCAGATGTGCGCGCGCGCACAATATATAAAACGCGCCGACTTCCCCCGAACCCCTCCCCCCTCGCCGGCAATACCCGATATTCTCCCCTCTCCGCCACATTTTTGTGAAACGATGACGAGCTCGTATCGTGTACACTTTCTGCTTCAATGCTCCGAATTTCAACTTTTACTCCAAAAGACACTTTTCAATCATCTTTACATACTTTTAAATCTTAGCTCTGTAGATATTTTCTGTAGGTATTTTTACAATATATTTTTTTTATAGATTTATTATGAATTTAATTATGTTAAAAGTAATTAAGTTTAAATTAGAATTATTTATATTACTAGTTCTTAATTCAATTAATAATTATTAAAGATAAAATATGTGTCAAGTAAATGAGTTATTTCTTTTGAAATAATTTTATTAAAAAATTGTTTTACATAAAATAAATCACATTTGTACATGTAGTAATTCTGATAACTCCAATCAAGATTCGAAATTTATTACATTCAACATAATTTGTAATTGTTGGATTGATTTCACTCATATGATAATCGCAGTGAATCACAAGAGACTATAATTATTATGTTAGGATCATGTTTCCGGTGTTTTTGGCTCTTGAGCGGCTAGAGTTTCATTTTGAGCTGGCGTAGCAGAAGTCGAGACCTCCGCTGTTACGTTTGGCGTGATTGAATCCGTTGAAGATGACTCTGATTTTTGGAGTATTGTTAATTTTTGATAACTGCTTTTGGTCAGAGGCAGATGTGGTGCAATTTCGTTTGGTTGAGTAAATAAAGAACAATGTACCTTGAAGAGTAAATTATTGATAATTAAAAATTCATTAATAACTTTTTACTACTTAAGAAAAAAAATATTCTAACATACTTTTATTTCATTAACTTTTGCTTCTCTCGATGTGTATTCCCGCAATAAATAGTTTTTTCCAAATTCATAGTATATGCGTGTATCGTTTACCCTTAACATGACATTGTCTATTCTTAAAAAGTATCTAAGTAGAATATAAAACGTTCCAGGCATTACTCTCTGTAAATAATAAACTAATGATAATTGTTATTGCTTTAAGATATAACAAAATGTATTCTTGATAAAATTATTTTTTAACCATTTTTACTGATAAAGATGCAATTCCATTATCATGCAATTCATCTTCAAATAGGGTCAGATCAACATAGAATAAAATTTTATCTCTGCGTTTTAATTTCTCAACATCTATTCTTTCATCTGTATCTTCAACTTCAAAGCCTGACATTGTACCCATATAGTCTGTAGTGAATGTCCAATCAAATGGCTTTACTGTTTCTTTTAAATATTCCTCATGTTCAGATCTGAAAAATAAAAGATTAGTTTATTTTACTGTTTTTTCTTAATATTAAAAATAAAAGTTTTTTAAATAATTTTTATTGATACCTAGATTCACGCCAAGCCTCAGCACAAGCTAATTCTACATTAATTTTACCATTTGATACTCTCTTTAAAGCATCAAAAGCTCTGAATTCTAAAACTGCACCATTTTTATGTTTTAAATGAAGTACATTATTTGCAAAAACCATATCGGGCATATGTGGCATTTCTAATGCTCTGCTATACCTGTCATTAAAAATTAAACTTGCTTTAAGAATGAACATAATTGACATAAGATATTACAATGTTAATACTGACGTGCAAAATTGACATGCATTACTATCATCTGGACAGCCGTTGTTTTCTTGATGACTTATTGAACACTTAGAGTGAAGAATATGAGATTGAGTATATTTCATGTACCATGGTGGATAAACATGCTCTTCCTCATTTACAGGGAGACGTAGAATATCAATTCCACCATGAACATTGATTGTTGTCATTTTGTTGATTAATAAATAAAATCCTTCAAATTAAAACCTAGTTAAGATTAAAAATATATCAATTAATAAATAAATCAATAGAAAAATCAATACCCTGATTATATTTGAAAGTAGCAGAATTATTAAAAAGATTATTTATGAAATTTTACTTTGTTTAATTTTTTTTTTTAACCTATATGACAACTTACTTTTAACTGAATTAAACTAAACAACTAATATCCTATTTATTCATTTAATTGATCCATAGTCGAACCTAAGCGTTATTTACAACTTAATACAATTAATTAATACTGATGATTAAAATGATAAAAATGCCTATTTTTCCGGTTTAACAACAATATAATTGTATACTTTAGTTTTTATCTATTGAACAGCAGAGCAGACACTTAAAACGTTTTTATCGACTGAGAAAGCTTGATTCGTAAAAAGCGGTAAATTTTTTTAAATAATCTGTTATTTTGTATATTTATCTTTGTATTGATTATATTAATTTTTGCAAATTAAAAGATATTTATTTATAATTTTACAATTAATTTACGTATCAGCAAAAACAAGAAATTAAAATAATAACGCAAATTTTTTTTTTTTTTGACAATTTACATTATATTTATTACATATACTTATATGTATTATTAATTACAAATCGTTTATACACACAATCATATTCAATTTATATTTCTATAAATTTAAAAATTATATACATCATAATTACAATTAAATAATTTTAGTGTATCACATAACATTTCAACATAAATTTCATAATTTTTTTTTTTGAAAGATAACAAAACGTATTTAATTTAATTGTTATATCTACAATTTTCAAAACAAAATCAAAATCTAACATAAATTTAACACTACGAATTTCAAGCAATAAACATTAAAAATCACAAAAATGACAATCGACCAATCCAAAAACAATAATTATTTCTAAACACCAACATATCTCGGCCTAAGCAATTTCGTCCGATTACATCCAGGTCGTGAACATCCCAGTCTAACATAAGCCTGTCCATCCTGTGTACTTAACGCCTCAGCCCAATCCCAATCAGTCGCAAGCTCAGCTTCAACCATAAGCTTCGGACCTGCAAGTCCATCCAAACGCCAAAATCCATCGTCTCGCAGTAGCACAAGCTCGTGCGTTCCTGGTATCATGATTAAAGCGAGCAATCGACTCGCGGTCAGATAGAATTTTCTTGGCTCTGCCCAAGGTTCGTATCGTGCGACTAATGTATTCGCACCCAATCGCGCTACCACCCATATAACATCCTCTAGACTAGCAGTTGCTGCTTCTATGATGCCTGGTGCTCGGATATCTGAAAAGAAATATGATATACTTTGTAGAAAAAAATTTTTTTAATAACAGAGAAAAAAAAGTTTTAGACTTGGGAGTCTTACTTGCTGCGACGTTGAAATTACTCGTTGCGTAGTTATAAAGGTGCAAGCTTATTCTGCCCCTTTGACCCGAGCTTATCTGTAATATAGCGGGTATACCTTCGATCGACAAGAGACGATTGATTATAATGTCAGATGGTCTTGCGAGTGTTCTTATGTATAATTTCGCTTGTTGACTCTCGCATGACAATTCGTATAAGCTTAGAAGCACACAATTTCCGAGCTTGGGAAAGTAGAGACCGTTTACAGTGGATATCGTGTTGTTAACGGTAATCTTCATGTCATCGACTTCCTCAAAAGTAATCCAGTATTTTGCGCGATCTAAAATTTTAATTATTACATAAAGCAAAAATTTTTAAATAAATGAAATATAATAAATTTGTATGCAATTACGTTTTATGGCAGTTTTAAGTTTGATAGCTTGAGATTTAAGATGAGCTATGTTTTTTAGCAGAGGTTTTAAGGCGACACTTGTTTCATCTCTTCTTGTTAATTCGATCCCATTAAACTTTCCTGCGACTTTAAGATCGCCCAGGATTTGTATATTTCCTTTGATCGATACTTCAGAATTGATAGTTTGGATTGGCTCGTATTTTTTTAGTTGTTCACCAGCAAACTCGGTCATGTTGACGTCGTTGATTAGACCATCGAAAATTAACGTAGAAGCGTGTATCGATCCTTTAACGATTTTCGATCCTGTGATTGATTGATCCCCAGTTTTTAAAAGTAGATTTTCTAATCGTCTACCATTAACTGTACCGCTTACACTTAAAAAAAGTTTAAAGAATTGTAATAAAAAATAAATTTTATGATAATCAATAAAATTTTGTACTAACAATATTTAATTTACTTACTTTAATATCCTTGCATTCAACGTATCAAACGATTTCTTTCCCGTAACGGTTATTAATCTTCTCGGATTGTTGAGCATCACGGCATCATTAGCCCATTCGCCGAAGTTTAAACCATTTAAATTTTGCACAGCCAATTCATTAACGATTTTGTTTCCTCTTACTTCATTTTTACCACCATGTCGTACGATGTCGGTTGATAAATTTAAATTATTTATTTTGCCGTGCAAAGTTAGTTCACCTGCCGATAAAAATTAGAAAATATTAGTATAAATTTAAAGAAAAAATAATTATATTTTTATTAACTAATCAAACCTTCAACTATGAGCTTATCGATACGCCATTTCTCTTTAATCGTTTGATTAGCTGTATTTTTTACGCTATTGTTTAATAAATCGTTTAGGTAAGGATCTGAGGAGTGTAAAATTACGTTGGGCGGACTAAAAACGTTTGATACTTTGATATCCATAAAATGGATTGGTACATCAATAGTTTGTGATTTTGTTTTGCTCAATAAACGATTTTCCAAAGATTTCCAGGATCCAAAATCTGGTGTAGACATCAATTCCTAAAGATTTAAATTAAATTATTAAAAATTATTATTCTTTATATAATCAATAAATTTACAATGATTATTTTTATCTTACGTATGATTCCAAAGGTTGAGTAAGAGTAACATTTTTTAGCATGAAATTCCCGATTAAATTCGCTGGACGATCGAGCATCCATATATGTGAAAAAAGTTTACTCAAATTTTCTCCATTTATTCTGGTAATTTCTGGTTCATTATCAAATTTTATGGACCCTGTTTTATAAAATATGATTGTTTACAAAAAAATATTTTTTTAAAGTAATAAAAAATTTTAATTTAGGTATAAACAAGAGATTTAAAAAATATAGAAATTTTCTACGCTATTACCATCAATAACGTAAGTAACATTTTTATCTGCAGAAGGAAGAGGCAGTAAATTTGGTATAGAAAAGTCCTCTTCAATATAAACATTTCCATTAATTATTTTATTTCCCAAATATATGTCATCGCCAAATTCTTGCAACTCAACGTTCGTGTTTGCAGTTTCGATTTCATCCACATCAAGATGAACTGTTAATAAAATAAACTTTATCAATCACACACATTCTATCAACTTTAATATTCATAATTAAAAACTGTTATTACCAAAAGTAACGTTCTTCAACGCCTTCACGTCGTCTAATTTGATAATATTTTTCGCAAAGCTATCCAAATAAATATTATTAATCGTATTAACTTGAAGATTTCCATGTATAACCATATTTTCAAGCGAAGCTGGGAAAGGAATTTTAATTCCTTGCATTGCATTGAGTGAATTAACTTTTAAATCTTCAACTTCAAATGATCCTTTTACAACGTCTGGTTGATGCCATTCAAATATTGCTTTTGAGAAACCTTTATTTTTTTTTTTTTTTTTTTAATAATTATTCATTGAATAACAGTCATAACATTTTATATAATTCATAAAATAATAAATTCATTTACAATATAACGTACCATGAAAAGGACTATTCTCAAGATCGGTAATATTCAAATTATCAACATAGACAGTACCGGTAAAGCTTTTTCTTGAAAGATCGACTTCATCTAAAGAAGAAGCTGAATCCGTTAAAGTATTACACAGATCGTTTGCTCCTACAATCTCATCGCTCTCAATAATTTTAGCGGTTGCCATTCCAACGGTTATCGTGGAACTACGTATATCCGTAGCTATTGCACCTGCGGTACATAGATGAGCATTGATTCTGAAAAAACAATGTATTAAAAAATGAAAATTTAAAAGATTTTTATTTTAATGAAATTTTTCAAGTTCTTACTTGGGAGGAGGTAAAGTTGCGTAAAGGTCAGCTGGCATTCTTACATCATTCAAAGCGATCTTTTTTCCAGTCACTTTCACCGGTTTCGAATTTTTCTTGGTCAACCAATTAGGTAATTTCTCTAACGTAACATTTGTCCACACCTAGATAAAAAAAGAGAAAAAACTCATGTAACTTCAAACAACCAAATCTCTTCATAAATTAAATACCAAAATCAATCAAACTTACCGCACTATCCCGATCAAAAATCATCTTCATCGGTATCACATTATCCGAAAGTGTCAAAACACGTTTAGCTATCTGAGTAAGCGAAGTAGTACCATTATTACTCCTTACAATCTCTTCTGCCGCAAGCATCTCAGCAACTCGAGCAGCTTCAAGTACATAATCACCGGTAAGCCTGTGTCTACCCTCAAAATGAGCAGTTGGTAAAATCTTACGACCAGCTCGGCCACCAATGTGACCACGTAAATGTACGAGTCCGGCAAATCGAGCTTTTTCTGCAACTAATCGACCAGTTGCTACTGTAGGCTCGCCATCCAGTGGTAATAATAAGCCTCCCGAGCGTACTGTAAGCTCGTTTGCTTGCATTTCCGTAGCGAGTAAACGTTGACGTGTACGAGTGGAAGCAGCTTCGAAATTTGAGGCAGTTAGTTCGGAGACGCGTAGATCTGAGAAGCTTAATTCTCCTGGATAAAACATATGATAATATATATATATGATTACATTGTTTAGTTAAGGTATTATGGATAAAAAAAAGGTGAAGACTTACCTGTGATTACTTGATCGCCTGACGTTCGTAGTACGTTTTCTTCAAGTTCGGTAAGGTTTAATCCATTTACCGATCCTTTTGTATTTATTTCCTGCAGTTTTAATCCCAATACCGGGCATGGAAATCCTTTCAGTTCATCCAGCCTTACGCGTTCGAGTTTGAGATCTTGAGTTGCATCGTCGATACGATGGAGCTTGCTGAAATCGTCGCATTTAAGCTTAGTTATAAGCTTCTCAGCGTTACATTCATCTTTGCATTGAATTCGAGCTTTACGAGCTTTCAGACTGGATAAGTGGAGAACATTATCTGGTTTTATTTTAATTAAATAATCGTTTGCTGCTGAAAGACGATTTATTAGATTATCGTAGCGTTCCTTTAAATTTTTTAAGTTTTCTATGCTCAGTCCATTTATCTGAAAATTATAAAAATTTTAGGTATGGCAGTAAATATAGGCAATTCGTTTTATATGATACAAAAGATGAAAATAATTTTTCTCACCTTTTTAACTTTAAGACTCTGCACTTGTTCTCCAGACAGTTTTATTTGACTTTTAACTCCTAAATCTGATTTTTGAAACTCTTTCACTTCTTTAACAGCTTCAGCAGCCCACTGTCTTAATCCTCTTATGATATCTGCTGGATCCATTCTTTCCATCCAATTTATTCTTAAAAATCATAAATTAAATTATAATTAAAGAAAAAAAAAATACATTTGCTAAACATAAAAAAAAATAATTTAAATTGAAACCTGTTCAAAGTCCAGTTATCATCAAACCATTTGACAAGCAGTAGTCTCTCATTACCAAAGACAATAACTTTTAAATCGCTTACACCATAAAGCCGATAATTAAGCTTTACAAATCTCCATCCGTCGTACTGATAGACCTCCAAGACTTCATCCTTCACCAGAAGTGCAAGCACAGTTGCATCTTTGCGAAAAAGAATCAACCGATCTGCCGATCCCAACTGTTGAAGTGGAGTAAACGACGATCCGATACGTTTATAAACGACTGTATATTCAGGACCAGCTAAAGCCAGTAGAGCTTCGGAGTTAGGATTAACAAGTGATGCGTCGAGAAAACTCGTGTGAAGTGATTGGACCGGTAAGAAGAGTCGCGCTGTGTTTGAGTACTCGAATATGAGACTGCGATCAACGTTCGAGGCTACGAGTAGTATTGTTGAATCGAAATGCCAGAGATGCAAACGATTTGCTCCGAAGGACAGACGAGGAAGCGGTACGAAGGTGTTGTCTAGCCAATAGTATGGTTGGATCATTGAGGATGATGATATGCCTGAAATAAATATTTGTTAGAATTTGTGTTTATATATATTTTTTAAAGTGTTTAAATAAAATTTACCAAGTAGTAATTGGTTTGACGAAGAGAGTAAAGCTACATCCTCGACATCAAGAAAATCAATGTTTTGAATTTCTACAATGCTGTATTGACGATCTTGTATATTGAAACTAAATACTCGAACACGTTGTAATTGTTGAACTATTATTATGATGGTATCATAAAATTTTCCGATATGGATTGTTGACGCACTATCTACGGGATATGTAATCACTGATATAAGTTTTCCTTCCTTTAAAAAAATTAATGTAAAATTATACAATTATTTTATTTTATTTTATTTTTTTTTTAAGAAATATGAAATTTATGTTATCTTACTTGAATTTGATGTATTGTCATGTTTGTAGAGGTCAATGTAGCAGCAAACCATTGCTCATATCCAATGTAATGTTTAAAAAATTTGATGTCCTTTACATTTGATAAATTTAAATTTACAATCTCTTTTATACTATTGAAGACTTTGTCATCTGCAAAATAAAAATATAAGATTTTTATATCTCAATGTCAATATAGATAAGTGCAAATGAATTAATTACAAAAAAATTATTTAAAAATAATTATTAAACGTTTTTTTTAAAAAGTTAACTTGCATTATTTAAACTAAATATTTTGTATTATTTTGAATAGTGAATACTAAGAAATTTCTTTTAATTTAAATTATGGCGCCACTTTTTTAGTTTTGCGCGCGCAGCTTCTTGCATCAGGCAATTTTGCTTCAATTCATTCTGCTTGTTTAGATAAATATATGTTTCAAGATATGTTTATTTTTATCATACGCATACTACATTACTACCTACCCATAAATTAATACTTCGATAACACTTCGTTTTTACTTTCACTTCTTATTCTGCAATACAGTTCAATATTGCAGCTTTGTTACAATTAAAATCAGTATACTTTATACAAATAACGTGTCAAACTCAATAACAATTATAAACATATTAACCATTAAAATAATTGAAAAGCATTTATTTATAAATTGCTATTAATAATAAGTGATCCATATGCTTCTTATGAGCAGTAAAGTTATCAAAAGCTGCAATAATGTCTATAATGTCAGATTTAAAAGTGAACTTAGAGACGCAAATTATGGAACTGGAAACCTTGCAATCGGTTTATCCTCAAGAATTGTCTGTATGTGATCATGGAAACTTAGCCGATATCAATGATTATCTTTGTGGTAATCGAAAAGAAGAACCACGAAGATTAGAGTATGAAATACAGGTTCCTACTGACAAGGTACAATAAAAATTATTGAAATTCAACTAATAAATATTTTGTATACAACAATTTGTATGTATTATAGGGATCTATAGAATTTCTTGTTAATCTCCCATTGGATTACCCATGCGTATATCCAGAAATTTACTGCAGAAGTCCAGCTTTTGACAGAACAGAGCAAATGAAATTTAATAAAGCTTTGATGTCTTTTACTCAATCTCAAGAAATTAATGAGCCAATGATTTATTCGCTAGTTTCATGGATTCAGGATAATGCTGAAACATATTTACTAAATTCCAATTTAAATGAAAAAAAGATCAAAGTGTCAAAAGATGAAGATTCTTCAAGTAAAGTCATTGATTTTGCAAGATATTGGATATACAGTCACCACATTTACAGCAAGTTCAAGAGAAAGGATATTGTCGATTTAGCAAGAGATTGTTCTTTAACTGGATTTAGTTTTGTTGGAAAACCAGGAATAATTTGTATAGAAGGTGCATTTGATGACTGTGAATATTTTTGGCAACAAATAAAAGTCATGAACTGGCACAGAATACTTGTAAAATTCTTAGAAAAAGACTTTGAACAAACTAATGATCTCAATATATACAGAAAATTTCTTGATTTTCAAGAAATATGTTTTCCTGTTTCTGAGCGTCATAATGACATGGGACAATTGAAAAAATATTTAGCAGAGCACGATGTGGAATATGCATTTAAAGAATTATTTGGAATTGAAGGCAAAAATACTCAATTAAATGAGTAATTGAATACTAATTTTTACAATTGTTGAGATTAAATTGTATATAAAAACAGATTGGAATATATTTTTTATATTAAATAAAATTTTTATTACCTGTTGCTTTTATATTTGAGTTCCCAAATTCTTCTTTTGAATGATCAACATGTTGTTGTCTTGAAATTATATTTACATAATGGTTGATCTCTTGATCAATTAGTGCTTTGATATTTTCATTAAACTTTGTATTTTCTACAATAATGTATTAAATAAGAAAATTTTTAATAAATTATATTTACTCTAAAGTTATATTTAAAATAAGACATACCATATTTTTGTTTTAAATTATCAAAAAATTGATCAGTATTTGAAATTATTGCTCTTGAACTTGAAGCAATCACAATTTTCATTAACAAAACACATATTACACATGACAAAATAAATCGCGACATTCTTACGATCTTCACTTGGCGAGCACTCAAGTTCAACTAAACAGACTACTTTACTATTCAAATGAGAATAAGTAAGCTTATTGTATCAATGACAACATATATATTGATTGTTTACATTCCATTACTTTACGATCAAATCAAATTTCTCTGAAAATCAATGTATTGTAATTACAAGGTAAACATTGATTGAAATTTAAGTTTATATTAATAAAATAAAAGTAAATTAAATTCATTTAATTTATTAGAACATCAACAATAAAAACAGTAAAAAAAAAAGTATACTTAATCTAAAAACTCGCAATATAAACGTTATCTTATAGTAGCATATCTTTGAAATTCATTAGTAAGAAAACGTCCAGGAACCAGTTGAGAATGTGGTCCAATAATATCCTCAACCAGACTGTGCACTTTAATCTGTCTCATATGGGTATCTCGTCCATTCTGATGATTACTAATAACAGCTATTTGTAGCATAAAAGTCCTGATCGGCCGATCGTTATCGTCTTTTATCGGTATAACAACCCAGCCACTGGGTTCGCAGAGATCCATAACTTCAACCTCTTGCAAGTCATTGAAATTTGTTCCTGCTCTAATGCTGATTCTGAAAATTAATAATTAACAATTAAAGATTCAACTTTCTCATGAAAAAAAAAAGAAAAAGTACTCAAGCTGTATAAACCGCAGCAATTACATACCTATTAGGCGTATAGCTTTCATCAAGCTTGTAATCCGTATAGATGCATATATCGCGTATAGTCGTTTTCCGTCTAAATTGAATATTGACGAGATGAGGTAGCTGGCCGTCTGATTGCCAGTAAGTCTCGGTTACGTCGTCTCGTAGCTGATCAACACCAAAACCTGGCTTGCAGCTCGATAGACTCCAGATCGCCTGATTACCCACTTCGCGAACTCGGCCAGCCAGCTCCTCTTGCACCGGATCAACTGTTTTGTAAAGAAGGAATTATAAGCTGGACGTGTACGTCAAGATGCTATTGATTAATTAAGGATACAGCATTTTTACTTACCCGTTACATTATTAGCCTTTCCACTCATCCTGGGGTTATGTTTACATAACTTTGGGTTATGCTTCCTTGAACTTTGCGTCTTGTGCGTTTTGCGCTGATTTTGCGCGAAATATTAGCTAACTGGTTACTTTCTCGTGGATGCTGCTGTTCCTTACTCTTCTGACGAGATGCAGATTCTGAAAGGAAGGCACTTTTTTTTGGAGTCAACAAAATTGTAAACACCGCGACGCCGACAAAAAGATGATCATCTGCAGTTGCATATATACATATATGCATCATCTCATCTGTCATCTTTCATAACAGCTGATCGAGCATTATGTAGGCGGATGCTGCAGATACATGCAGAAAGCTACAAATGCCGGAGTTTTTGTGGTTATTATTCAAGATGCGTTAATTTGACGAATATGAGACTGAGAGTTCAAATTGTTTGTGAAGTAAATCCTTTTATTGAAATGCTTGGAGTTTAAATTGCTACTTTAAATTGATAAAAAGTTAGTGAAATATAATGGAAAAGTACGAGGTACTGCATCTCATTGGAGAAGGCTCATTTGGCCAAGTTTATAAAGCCAAAAAATGCATAACTGGAGAAGTGGTTGCATATAAAGTTGTAAGAAAAGTATGTAAAATTTTAGGTTAATTTTAATTTGATTTTTATATAAGGATATACAAGGAAATAATGATTTTATGTACATACAGATTGGGAGATCACCCGAAGAATTAAAAAGTTTAAGGAAAGAATGTGAAATCCAGCGATACTTAAGTCATCCTAATATTATTAGAATGTTAGACTCTTTTGAAACTGATAATGAGGTAATTGTATTTAAAAAAAAATCTATCTTTATATCATTGATGTCTATTGTCTAATAATATTCATTTTTAGATTGTTGTTGTCAGTGAATATGCAGACAAAGATTTACATGAATTGCTTGCAAAGTCTGGAAAATTATCAGAAGAAAGGGTACAGGTGATTGCATGTGATCTTGTGTCAGCTTTATATTACTTACACTCTAATAGAGTACTACATAGGTATTTAAAATTTTTATTATTTCATCTTAATAAATATGTTAAAGCTACTTTATATTTAAATTTACTTCTTTTTTTATTTTTTACAGAGACTTAAAACCACAAAATGTTTTACTGGACTCTAATGGCATTGCAAAACTTTGTGATTTTGGTTTTGCTGGTAGTATGAGTAAAGGAACTGATGTATTAACATCTATAAAAGGAACTCCATTATACATGGCTCCTGAACTTATTGAAGAATATTCTTATGACCACAACATTGACTTATGGTATTTTTATTTCGTTTCAAATTTTATCAAATTTAATATACTTTTATTTTATTTTTAATGTAATTTTAGGTCTCTAGGATGTGTAATATATGAATTAATCACTGGTTTTCCACCGTTTCCTACTTCTTCAATTGTACAATTGATTAATTTTATTAGACATGAATCAATAAAATGGCCAAATTATATTTCTTTGACTTGTAAAACATTCCTACAAGTAAATATAAATATAATAATACTTTTTTTACATAATTTTGTATAAAAGACTGTAAAATTATTTTATTTTAGGGATTACTTCAAAAAGACCCATCACAACGACTTACATGGCCAAGTCTTTTAAATCATTCTTTTGTTAAAAATCGTATTCTAATAATTGAGGAAAATATTCCTGTTTTAATGAGAAACAAGACTGATGCTCAGAATAAAGAATCAACATCAGACAATGTTAATTCTAATTTTAAAACTTGCAGCAATACTTCTAAAAATGAATGTGCATTATATGTAAATCAGATAAACATAAATGAAATTAGAAATAATTTCAAATCTCAATATAATAATGATGCATTATATGCAAATGTAAGATACACTTAAATTAATTTTTACAACAACAATAAGTATGAAAATATGTAACTTCCATCTTTAATTTTTAGTTTCCAATTGAAGACAAAGTAGAAAGTAATATTTACGAGAATACAAAAATGTTGGACTGGGAAACTAATATGGATGATCAGCCAATTGAAAATGAAGAATGGTTGGCTTTTTTGCAACACTCTATGGAAGAAATAATGGAAGGCGAAGTTGATTCTTTATTACAAGAGAACTGCGTTACAATTTTCATATCCCCTTTAAAGAATTCTGCAGCAAGTTCTCGTGTTATTATTTATATTGCCAATCTTCTATCTTTACCATTTGTGCAGTCATTGAAAACAGAAACTATGGAAACTATTGAAAATACATACATTCAAGCATCAGTAGTGCCATATTTAATTTGTGCCATGCAAAATTTGGTAATAAACAGTGAAAGTAAACAGGCAAATTTGCTGAAATCAAAAAAATCAGAATCTGAGATTTCATTTACTAGTGATAAACTGCATGCTTTAGAAGCCATTGTAGTTTTGCTATGCAGACTTATTTATACAAAAGATGAATTTATCAAGCATTTCTGTGATACAATTGATACAAGGGATAGAATAAAATTAATTTCAAGAATTTGTAGAATAAACAAAAGAAAATCAAGAGTAGTTGCTGATTTAATTGCTATTTTCATCAAAGTCATGCAAACAGGAGCAGACCATGCAAAAATTGTTGAAAAAGTTTTATTGGAATATCAAACAAAAGGTACAAGATTATTTATACATTTTTTATAATATTTTCTAAAACTATTTTAATTTCTTTTGCAGAATTGATAGATTTATTTACAAAACTTATGTGCCATCATCAAAATGCACTACGTTTAAGAATGTGCATTTTAATTTATTTATTGGGAAAGTTGAATTGCAATATACTGAGACAAATTTGGGGCCGATCTATAAAAACTATGTTGGAAGCATTAACTTATGACGGCGATGCTTCTGTTAAGAGGGTAAGATATTAGTGATAATTTACATTATACCATAATAAATAATAATATTATAATTCAAGTTATTTTGTTTTTTCAGACTGCAGATGAAGTAATTATTGAATTAAGACAATTGGCATATTTTGATCAGGAAGTAGAAGCTGGTTAATTACACAAAAATGTTAGTACCCTTCTTAATAACATTTAATAATGTTTAAACAGTATTACAAGTGATATTTTGTTAATATTTGATTAAATATTAAGATTTTTTAATGAATTGTTAGAATTAGATTTAACGTTAAATTTACATGTAGCTGTTTTATACTACAATATTTATAAGTAGAAATTTTTTTAAAATCTTTTAAACTAAGTCGATATTTATTAACGAACCTTACAATTTTAATAACTTTACCAATTTAATTGAAACAATATTTTCGAGACATATCTTTTTTTAATTAAATAAAGCATCTGAACAAATTACAACCTTACAGTTTGTTAATAGCTTTGGTTGACGCTTTGTTTAGTTATAAGTACAATCAAGATTGAAAAAAAATTTATTTTTATTTTATTTAAATGCTATATAAGTAATTATTTCAACCTAAAATCACATTGAAAGGCCAAAGCGACGAAATTATGTCGATGGCACTACTGCTTCCACCACCGGTCGCTGGCTTATCCTTATCTTTTTCCTTCTTCTCTCTAGCTTCACACTCACCCTTGTACATCAAATTAATCTTCATCATATCCTTCTTGCTAAAACCACTTCTTTGGCCAAGAGTTACGTTTTCCATCTACAAAAAAAGAAATCATCTTTTTAATGAACTTTGATTTTCTAACAATTACTTATAACATTACCAATTTTTCTTTAAAAAAAAAAGAAAATTAATTAATTTCCAAATAATTGATATATAATATAAATCATAAAATTTAAATCCCAATAAAAAGCTCACCTTAGGCACAATAGTCTTCTTTCCATTCCTCGAAAAAGCCATAGCACTGTAGTGCATAACGCTTTCATAATCATAGGGCACACCATAATCGGTAACCGTATTCTTGCTGTACTTATCAAAATTATGCTCACGACCAGGCTGTATATTAAGCCACATTATGCTCACCCACTTGTCACGATCCGGTGCGCTTTGTTGATGATAAAAGCCAAGGGCATGCATGAGCTCGTGAATTATGGTACCATGTCGTAAACAACCTGGTACCTGTAAATTAACCACCTGACCCTCGTCGTGTTTACCTACGTAAGACCAGCAGCCAGATTGATCGCCACGTATGCGTAGGTAATTACGATCGCCACTTTTGTAATCTCGGAAACGTACGCATGTTAGATTGTGATAGGCAGCTATTGCGTCTTCGATTTGTTTTATTTGATCTTTGCCTGTATAGGATTTATGGTAAAGAGATTTTTTTAGGGAAAAAGTTCATGTGTTTACTTTAATTACTCAATAAATTTTTAATTAGATTTTTTTTCTTTTTATAAAAAAAACAAATGAATAAATAAATTGAAAAATTTTGACTTACTGAAATCATCTTTTTCAATATAATATGGTACAATAGCATCGGGCCATCTGGAAGACTCATCCAATAGTCCATTTTTATCGGATGTTTCAGGCTGCATGATGTCACCTTGATAGAGACCGCTTAATTCCCATATGTTTGTTTCATCCTCGGGTTTCCATTTGTTCAATCTTTCAGCTGTTAATTCAATTTTCCATCGGTATTTAAATTTTCTTATTTTTATTATTTACCAAACTACGCAGCTTACGTAAATATACGTTTATACTTTTTTTTTCTTCAAAATATTAATTAAAATTATTAACGATGAAATAAATTTACCAATTTCCTCGCGACTTTCTTTACTATCAAATACTCCATCGTGTTTCGGCAAAGGAGGCTCGTCTTCGTTATCTTCTCTCGGTTGCGGAGGTAATGCAAGAGCCGTAACGATCACAAAAAATACCAATATACTTATTCCTTTTACGTATGACATTTTCTGGTTTTATTTTTTACTTTTTTTTTTCTTTTTTCTTTTTCTTCTTTTTGGTCAAGTAACGCCGAGGAAATAATTAACTTCCACGTATACGTTATGGCTTATATAGCTTCGTGAATGGTTTTATAGGTCGGTTATTTGGTTTTCTCGGCACACGTGTGTGACAGGAATAAGTTTACGATTCGATATGTAAAATGAAGCTTTATCATTATCGTACACTTCTTGGCAGTTATTTGATAGTTAGGATGTAAAGTTTTTTTTTTTTTTTGTTACTTTTAAGTTTATAATTTTGTTTGAATTTTTATACCTAATGATAGGAAGAACATGTACAATTATGGATGTATTTATATTGCCATTATTTTATTTTCAAATCAACATTTAATTTATTATTTCATAATTAAGGTATTAAAAAAATAATAAGTGCAACATTCGATGTTTTTAAAAATACACTGTTGTCCTTGGTGCAGTATGTAAAAAACCTAATAATTTTTATAATTATTATTAAATTTTCAAATAAATTATAAATTGTCTTTTTGAATGTTATTCAACTTATAAAGACGAAAAAATTATTAAATTACAACAAATAATACTTTACTTAATTAAACTGGTACACCAATACAATATAACAGTTGGTTATTTCACGAATACGATCCAAATTCACGAAACAAATTAAAAAGTCTCGATCGCGTACTCCATATTCTCAAAAAAAAAAAAGATGCGATATAAAGAGGTGATGGAAGTAAAAAAATAGGGAAATAAGAAATAAAAAAAAGGCAGATATAGGTTTTAAGAGGTGGAGACAGGAGGCGCCAATATAAGATTGGTAAATTTTGCAAAAGAAAGACTGTATAAGAACCATAAGCCCCGAGGGCGACGATTTGCTACTGATGATCTGGGTCAGGACGTTTCGGTAGTCAGGGCTTTCTGGCTTATCTTACTGCTTGGATCGTTTACTGTATGAAAAAAAAAAGAAAGAGACGAATTCAAGCTCGCGACTTGTGCCTTTCGCGTGTGTCCTGTTTTAAAATGACCTGGCATTTCACGCCTGTTATATGCTGCCCTTGATGAATATACTGTGTACTTGTATAAAACTTTTTTTTATCAAATATCTTGAAATTGTTTTGCTATATTTGATTTTAGTTTGGAAATAGGAATTGAATTTAGGTATTATTATTTTTTTTGTTATTTTGATTGATATCGTGAAGATTTTATACAGTTAAGGGTTAATTCGTTTATTATTATTATTATTTTTTTTTTTTTTTGAAGAAATTGTTATAATATAATTATTGCTTTATTTGAAACTATAAATGATCATAGATATAATCATTAAATGGAAAAAAAAGAAAAAATGCGTGAAAGATTAGTAAAGTTTCTCGATAATTAAAAACAAAAATTTATAGAGCATATATTTTTTTTTATAATGTTATGCTAATCTTTATCTCTTGGCTATTAGATAAACGTGCTATTAAGATATATTGTGCATTCCAGAAAGTTTCTAAAATGTAAATTTTTCTTTTTCTTTCAAGCATATATATATTTGAAAAATAACATTTCGATTTGATTATAAGCTTTTGATTGATTCTTCATTTATTGAGCAATTTTTTTTTTTTTTTTAAACAATATTTATATAATTTGCGTTAGAAAATTATTGAAATATCGTAATTAAAAAACAAATAAAAAGGAAGCTATAAAAAAAACTATTTAAATTTAGTGATCTTAATATTTTTTTTTGAAACAATTGATTTTCTTGAATCCAGTTTAAATTGTACAATATATAAATCAGTTCTAAATCATTCCCTTCTTTTTTTTCGAACAAAAATATACTTCATTTGAAAATATTACTCTCTTATAATTCCACAAAATACAATAAAAATCCCATCCATATTATCCACTAATTTCTTGCAAAATAAAAGAATAAAATCTCAATCAATCATCCACTACTCCATCAGTTCTTCATTAAAATTATTCTTCTCTTCCCAAAAATAAAACAAAAAGCATCTCAGCTTTTTTTTATCAATACGCACTCGATTTCTCACCTGCCACTGCAGCAGCATCAATATCATATCCGTTGATCCAACTCGTCGGATCGCTCTCTCTCTCTCTCTCTCTCTCTCTCTCTCTCGCGGGCATGAAATTTAGGCTACGAGAGGAAGCCCATGCTCGAATCTGGAACGGCAAGTCAGGTCGTTGGCCTCGAGTCACAGTATATACATACTTACTTTATAGCAGCAGCAACTGCTTGTCGTACTTTATAAACCGCCTGATGCTGATGCTTGGTGATCATTCGTGATATACATATAATATATACTTACATGTTTATGTTGTGTGCATACACTGGCTTTTTCAAATATCGGTTCAAGTGTACCGATTTTTCAAAATTCAAATCTCTAACTTATTATTTTTTTTTTTATATTTGCTTTGCTGTCGAGCCAAGTTTCTAATAAACAAATGTCATTAATTCGTTTATTTTTGCTGCATTGATCTTTTGTTGTTTACCTTTTTGTTTAAGTGGTATCAATGCATTTATATATAAAATGACAATTGTATAAGAAAAGAATTATTATTTTTTAAATATTTTTTCTAACTATGGAAATTTATCGGCAATTAATAACTATAATTTTTATATGCTATAATTATTGTTACGAGTAAGTACTTAAGGTACACGTTGGAGCTTAGTATAATGTTACAATACGGACTTGGAGCAAATAATTTGAGACAGTCAAGAGTTAACTTGATAATTTAAATAGAAATAATAAATTTTGAAACTTGGAATGTCTTAGTTGGTATAATGTAAACTTCGCAATCCATACGTCGTGGGTTCGATTTTCGGCGTTTGTCAGCTGAGCCGTTGCAATAGTTTTCACAAGCTTAAATACTTTCAATAGAGTGTCATAAAAGCTTCGTAATAAAAAATAAGTCTCCTTTGATCAGTACTCTTTGAACAATTAAATAAATAATTTTTTTGGATAAATAAAAAACATTGATGATAAAAATTAAAAAAAAAAAAATAATTAAAAAGAGAGTATACACAACAAAATTAGAATAATTTATGTTTTATTTAAATGGAAAACAGTTCATAAAATTACATAACGCTAATTTTCAAGACTTATAAACATAAAAAGAAAAAAAAAAAGATGTAAAGAAAAAAAAAATAGAACTCATTTGGCCTCAATGTACCAGGACGTAATCCGCGTAGATAAATTTAATGTAATCTCTGATCGTTCATCTGAACAAACCAATCATTACCCAAGCTATATAATAAAAGAGCCTATCAAAAGTCGAACAAAAAAAAAATAAGAAAAAACAAGAAACTATAAATTTATAGTTAAAACTAGAAGAAAAAAATAAATAATAAGGAGATCATGTACAAAAGGTGACATCAGAGCGCAGGATCTCGAGAAAATCTTATATAGTATACATCTTGCACACCTCGGTTTTCATATACACACGCTTGTAAGTACAGGGGAAACAGGTTTTTTTTTTTTTTTAACGAGAGATATATCGGCAAAGCCCGCCCGTTTGTTCGTTCGCTTGCCGGCATACATGATAAGACTTTAATTGATACCGGCATCCGGAGATTCCTACTTACGATGTAAAATGTTTATGTATACACAAATATATATATATATATAAATTGAGTATATTGATTAGATATAGAGAGAAAATAGACGAAATATCGTGTGTGTTAGTCTGATACATTAAACAGCAAGTTAACTTGTAATTTGGAAGATTTATTGACAGCTATATCTATATGCTTATATGCTAGATTGAGTTTTTATAATATTATAGCTTGTCGATGACCAATAAGCCGTTTCTAATAGTATATCATCCTCGCAACAGCAGCAGCAACAGATACGGTATAGAAAGCTTCTTTTTTTTTTTTGAGCTGATGCAGACTTTGAATTTCGAAATTTTTGTTTCTTTTTTTCTTTCTTTCATTTTTGTTTTTTAAATTAGAAAGAAGATTAAAAAAAAAACGAAGCGCAGAGATAGAGAAAATATGATAATTTTTTGGAAATATGCGCTCGCGTGTTGCTGCTGTTGCTGCTATACGATAGAAAATAAAACTTATTTGAATATTTTATAAGTACTTTACTGTATATTATATATATTATGTTGGACATGAGTAGTAGTAATTATTTGTGGTGGCGTTGTTTATTGGTTATTTAATCTGTTAACGCATTATCATTTTGCATAATTCATGTATGTATAAGCTAACAGTTATTATATCGAGCATTTAATAAGGTTTTTTTTTTTTTAATTTTCAACTTCATTTCCTAGTATTGATTTTTACTTTAATTTATGTATGTTTAACCTAATTATTTATTATTGGAACATAAAGATTACTGGGTTTATAAAGTGTTTTTATCAAGTGTCATTAAACTAATTTATTTAGATGCAATATAGATCAATATTTTTGAGCAACTAAAAAAAATTAATGTTAATTGAGCTTTCAATGAATTTACTCTTATTCAAATCTCTAGCATGTATAATAACAAGTATTCCTATGTTTTGTGTATTTGAAAAAAAATCAGATAAATTTAATTAAAATTTATCAATTTTTAAACTTAAAATATTATTTATTTCATATTTGCATGAGGCAATTTTTTATTTAAAATTCTGGCATCATTGCAAAATTAAAAAGCATAAAGCCTTAAAACCCAATAAAATAACAACAAAAAATTCATATTTTAACTCACATGTTATAATAAATAAACTTCACGTTTGATAAACCAATAACGATTTATTAAAAATCGGTATAAAAAATTAATCAAAATTTCAACATTTGATCATATAAACATTATTTTTATATTTTGACACAATTCAAATGTCAATTTATATTAATCCAAAAAAAAGTCCCGTATACAAAAAAAAAAAAAAAATAAAAGAATTCTATCGGCAAAAAAGTATTTTGTCTAATACTTTTAGAGATCAATAAACTCCAGCATCTTAACAGGCTAACAAGTAGAGAGAAAGAGAGATCAGTCAAATCCGCAAAATCAAAAAAAAAAAAAAAAAAAAAACAAGCCATAAGTCAACACTTACAAGTATAATTTCGCGTAACAAAAAGAGAGGGGCGCCCACAGCAACAGCTGCGTATAGGTATATACCGAAAGCCGATTTTTTTTTTTATTCTTCTCGGGGCCTACTCTTTC
>JAPYZE010001185.1:0-31559 GCA_030522805.1 Leptomastidea abnormis | reverse complement strand
TATATATATATATATATATATATATATATATATATAAGCTGACTGTATATATCCCACACCTACGCTTTGCATCGATTTTCTTGGTTATTTGTTCGCACGCATCCCTATCCCACGAGTATTAGTATTTTTTTTTTTTTTTTAACATGCTGTTATGAGATATTTGCTTTGATATGGATGTTTGACGAGTTTCTAACGGATTTTTATGAGAGTTGAAAGAAAAAATGAAAATTCATTTGAACCATAGGATTATTATTTGTAATTAATCAAGTATTTAACGTTAAATTTGATAGAGAATTTTGTTCACTTTTGAAAAAAGAAATTGATCATGAGTTACAGAAAAAAATAAGTCTTGGTTACTAACATATAAAATTAAAAAAAATATTTTTTAAAAAAAAAAAAAAAAAAAAAAAATTATTAAAAAAAAAAAAAAAAAAAAAAACAAATGGAATCTTAAATACAACACTAGTTATTTCATCTCAAAATATAACAAAAAATGATATAATTTTTTAAAAACAAAACGAAAAAAAAGAAGAAAATGCGCAACAGGATTGAATTTGATAAATAAATCGAAACTCTTTTCTACAGTAAGCGCACACTTTTGGATAAAGTATACAAGGTGTAGGTGAAAATATGGCGTCAGCAGCAGCAACCACGTTTACTGCTGTGCATTGAACCCTCTGCAGCAGCAGCAGCAGCAGTCCAACCCCCCTGATATCGAGCCAACCCCCCCCACCACTACCCCTCCCCCTTCCAATGCCCCCCCCAAGCTTCATACCCCCCCTCCCCTCCCCCCCCCCCCCCAAAAGCGTCCGCGTGCTCGTGACGTAGACAACGCGCGCGCACACATGTCCAGAGGAGAGACCACCCCAAGTTTCCAGACCTACCTCAAGTCTCTCTCTTTTACTCACATACTATGTAGGGGAAGGCTAAAAAGTTGGGGTAGGATATGCAACTACGCGTCTGCGTGTACATGTCCAAGTGCATCCCTACTACTCTACCTAGTTGTATATATATGCTATGAGTTGAGCAACATTGGAAGGGGTGGATGGTGTTTTCTACCCCCTCTCGTGGTGAATCGTATATACATTCATTTTTCTCCTTTTTATCGGACCCGTCTCTCTCTCTTTTTTGCGATAAATGAACCACAATGTCTTTATCTTCTTACGTCTAGTTCATATTTTATGCTTGACTATTGTTTTATTAGAATTTTTCGTTTAGAATGTTTGTTATTTTGTTTATATAGAACTGTTTATTAGTATTTTATAATTAATATACCAATGTTAAAAAAATATAAAAATATTATAATTAATTTTTTTCTTTTTTTTTATGTTTCAGGTAAGTTTACAATTTCAACTTCGATATCAATTGGCGTATGTAAGTTAACATTATTTTTTAGAAATTTAATCAATGAACAATTAAATATTTACAATTTTTTTAGAGCAATAAATTAAAAATAATGAAATTTATATTCATAATTAAAAAAAAATGTTTTGTAACAAGACAATGGATAAGGAAATATAATAGAATTACAACTCGTCATTATGCGAAAATCGTGAAAGGAGGAAGTAAAGCTACTTTTTTGTTAATTCCTGAAAGACAATAATGCGAAGGAAATAATAAAATTGTACATAAAGACGGCTTATAAAATTATAATAAAACGAAATTTAACTACACTATTTTTCCACGCTCAATAAAATAAATTTTTAAATACGTTTTATATTAGACCAGTTCTTGATAATAATTGCGGTTTATCTTTAAATACTAAGAAAAGAACATATGAATTAAAAAAAAAATATTTTAAATTCTCTATTGCACAAATTTTCGTAAAAAGACTAGCATACAAGAAACTACTTGAAAAGAAAAAGAAAAGTGTCAAATCGCAACAGAATCAGCCTCCTAGTATGATACAGAAAACTCAAAAACGCGTAGATGAAAAAAAAAAGAAATCTTGAGCAGAAAAAAGCAGGCTAGACATCTCGACTGTATAAGAAGTTGAGGAGTCAAACCAGAGTACCGAAGTACAAAAAAGTCGCCGACGACGACAACAACGTCAACGAAGAGTACGTAACGCTCGAAAGAAGTAGAAAAAAAAAAGATTTTTTCCACAAAGACGCGCACCGTAGAGTCGAGAGCTGCAGAATAAGGAAAAGAAAAAGAAAAATCTCAAATCTTACCCCTATCGCGCACTTGAGTCTTGTAAGAAAGAGACAGTAGAGTAAATCTTTTCAAGAGAGGGGGTAGTTTTTCCCCTCCATAAAAGTGGGGATATCAAGCTGATAGTAGGGATGAACGAGTCGCGCAAACCATCAGCAAAAGAGGGGAGTATAGTCAAGAGTGGGGGAGAAGCGAACTGCAGCGCCGTACAGCTGCACACATCAAAAGCTGCACGTACATACAGAGGGAGGATATAATATATAAAGTGGGAGGATAAAAGTAGCGGGGGGGATTCCCCTCTACGCGTTAACTTTCCTCTCTCTCTCTCTCTTTCGCTTGGTCTTTCGCTTACTTGATGCCGTTCATGAGCGAGGCCTCGGGGAAGTACAAGAGCGGCCGCTGGCCGCAGTCGCGACGGAGAAAGTCACGGCGCCGATACGACACTGTACCTCCCCTTGGCCGTCGTAGTCGTTGTCGACGACGACTACTTGCAAGCAGTTCACTCGCGCTGCTCAACTTGGCTCGAGTTGTCCTGTTGCGCGCGAGTTACTGCTGCTGCTGCTACTACTATTACTGATGCTTTGAGCTAGATGTTTTATTTTTTTTCTATAGAATATTTTTTTAAAATATGAAAGTTTATTTTTATGCAAGGACATTATCGATATAGAGCTATTTTATAGAATTTTTATAAGATAAACATTTATTAAATAATACAAATTTATTCGTATTTTTATTTAGAGCGAATTTTGAATTCTGATTTTGTCTACAAAATTAATCTACAATTTAGAATTTATTAATAAATAACAATCACAATTACTATAATTACAATATTTTCTCTTCCCTTTTTTTTTTATTTTAAATAATGATTCGTCTCATCATCCTTATGATTATATTCATTTCAATTCAATACCTATTGATACTTTCATATTTACATTACCAGATAATCAAATAAAAAGGAAGGGGGAAGGGTAGTTATTCAAGTAAAATTAAAAAAGTTTCACTTCTATCTAACAGATATATATTACATAAGCAATCGAGTATTTCCTCCTAGACAAATATGCATCAGTGTGTATAGCGCGAAGTTTGTTGCGCAACTCTGTATAGAGTCGCAACACAAAACGATAGCGAAGCGAATTCCGAAGTGCTAAGCTACTACTACTACTACTAATACAACTGCGGACGACGAACCACAGGGTAAAAGTCTTTTAGCGACCAGATGAACAACCACTACTAGCAAACTTCTTTATATCTCTCGTCTCTATACAAGTCTAAAAGGTGGGTACGCGATCGGCTGACGACGTCCTATTGCGCGTCACTTACGCTGTTACAACTTGCACGGCTAATTATGATAGGTACACACATATACTCTGTGTAGCGGTAACTTGCGGCGCTTTAGGTGTAAGTATATGTGTATAGGTGTGCGTATAAAGACACTTACCAACATTGGCTTGTGAGTGACTGTGTGTGTGGTTGGCTTGAAAGAGAAAGTGTTCTCTGGGATGAAATTGCGAGTTGCAGTCAGGGAGAGAGAGAGAAGAGAGTGAGTAAGAGATTATGTACAGATACGAAGGAAGTCGACTCTGTGTTGTGTAACCGATTTGATTCGATGTTCTTTTTTTTTTTTGGGTTCTTTAGCAGTTGAGTTGTTAAACGTAAGCTGTAAAAAGTATATGCGAGGTGTCGTTTTTGAATTTTATTGGACCAATATAATTTAAAGAGTTGAATTGCAATTAAATTTTATAAAAATAAAAAAAAAACATTTATAATCAAAATAAATGGTTGAAATTAAAGAGTAAATGAATTACGAGTTTATTACACTATCTTTATTTTTGATAAGAATTATTTTATAATTGTATATGATTCAATGTCCACTTGTTATGTTATTGGACTAAGTGCACTTAAATGTTAATTACTATAAATAACTTGAGTCATTTTTACATTTGCTAATCTATTATATATATTTTTTTTAAATTTATATCTGAAGGATAAATATTGCTATTGTATATTGATAAATATTAATTTGAAAAACTACACGATGAAATAAAGAATCTTCTTTATTAGCGCCTTGTATTGCAAAGTCATGGAAGTTTCGTAAAAAAGAGAGCATCGAATGCAAAACTCGCACGAATCGTTACGTAAGTAGTTGGCGAAAGTAATGACGCGAAAAATACACAGTTTGAGAACTGTTTATGTTGCTGAATATTTTCTCATTTTTTTTTTCTTTTTCAAGATACATGTAGCCTCACTCAGAAATTAATGTTTGGACAAACAATTTAATTAACAATAACTGTTCGACTTATTAACATATTATCAATAGAATATCATATTATTATTATTCTGAATTTAAAATAGAATAAAAATTTGTCATCTTATTCTAGTAATTGTCTAGTTCATGAAATCACAATGTACAATACACTTTTAGTATAATAGCTAGATAAGATATATTGCAGAAAATTAAGAGCTACATTATATATCACTGTCATACAGAGAATAATTTTAAAATCACGTGCTAAATCTTAAAAGTAATTATATATTTTTTTTTTTTTTGCTTCTGCAAATTTTAAATCAAGAACATTGATCAAAGATGCAAGCTAAGCAAATTCTATATTTGAAATGATTCTTCGACTTTAAGACTTTATCAGAATGATTTTTAACGTGAAAATATTAAGTTTGATACGTACGTATGTATGTACATGTATGTATGTATGTGCGGGCTTTATCGGGAATAAACTGAGATTTTTAAGTAGTTTAAATCCGACGAGGTCAGACTTGCCTTGAAACTTAGCTACGTATATATAAGCTCAATATTCTCTGTGTTGATTTATTGTTGAGTGAGTTATCAATGAAATAGATAAAATTAGTCCTTAATGAATATGATGAACTTAATACTGATAATTTTTTAAGTTTACGAGCATATTATATATACGCGTTGTTTATTTCAAGTGCTTGATAAAGAAAGATTACAGTGCGTATGTAATGAAAAAATATTTATAAAGTGTCGTTTATCGCCTTTTGATCATTTTCAATCGTGTTGAGTTTAAAAAAAAAAAGATTTATGATCTACAGAAGGATGTACGATGACAAAATTAATAATATTTTATTGACAGACTTACAATATTATGTAGAATTAATAGTTAATACACTAAGTACTGATTTATTCGATTAAAAAAATTAAAAAAAAAAAAAAAAAAAAAAAAAATAAAAAAAAAAAAAAAAAAAAAAAAAAAAAAAAAAAAAGGAAGCACGTTAACAGCAAGTGTTTGGTAGGCAAGTCGACGAGCAATAAAACGTGACAATAAAGTCGAAAGAGCGAGAAAAATAATAAAAAAGAAAAAAAAAAAGAAGAAAAACGTCATCGCAAAAGAAATGGCCCTGACGTAATCGTGCCATCTGTGCATACACACATACATAAATACATCTACAAGCATGCATATAAGAGGAAAGAAGGGAAAAGCCATACAGACTCCGGTATCTCTCTCTCTCTCTTTTTCTATGTGTTTTAGAAAAATCGAACAGCACAACGACTGTGCCCTCAGAGAGAGAGAGAGAGAGAGAGAGAGAGAGAGAGAGAGAGAGAGAGAGAGAGAGAGAGAGAGAGAGAGAAAGAGAGACCTCTCTTTCTATATCTCTTCTTTTTACCTCCCCATTCCTCCGGCCCTCTAACGAGCGCTCGCTTACGTAACGGCGTTTTCTATGCACGTATAGAATAAGCGAGAGAGGAAGAAAGAGAGATAAAGAGAAAAAGAGATAGAGAGCTATATACTTCGGTTCGCTTATACTAGCAAGCAAGCGAGCGAGCGAGCGCCGCGCGCGCATACGACCTTCCTCTATGGAAAAGGATGGATCTGAAATAGCAACGACCCGTATATAGGTCAGCGTTGTACATTGTGCATCGCCTCTACTACTACTACTACTGCTGCTGCTGCTGCTGTTTGCGCGCGCCGCGAGCGACCGACCCTCTTCACGCAGCAACGACGGCTGCTGCTGCTTTGCGCGCGTTTCGAAAATAGATGTGCGCTTTATCAGCAGTGCTGTATATATGCGAGTGAGTGCATAGTTGACTACTACTACTACTACTACTATGATGCCATGGCTATGTTGACTATATGAGCGAAGCAGCTAGATAGCTTATTTTTCTTTTTTTTTTGTTTCATGTTTGCTTTTTTCTTTTTTTTTCTTTCTTTCTTTAGTTTTTTGTTTTTTTGTTTTTTGTTTTTTTTTTTTTTTGTTGTATGAGGCTTTTGTTGTATGAGATGTTTTGTATTATACTGTTTATCTTATATGTTTTTAAATTGATTTATAATTTTACATGTGCGAATATATTAGTTTTTTAAAAAGGTATGTCAGTCTTGACGTGTAATGACGAATATTTGAAAAATAATATTGTTTAAGTGGAAAAAGTTGGATATTGCAAGACAACAAAAAATTATATTTATCAAAAATAAGTTTTCACTACTCTTTATGATTGAAATTCTATAACTCAAGAGATATTTCATATAGAATTAAAAAAAAAAAGAAAATAAATAATCTTTGTTAAAATTTACAGCTTATTCCCTTATTAAGTTGCATATAGTATATCAAAAAATCGTATCTATCGCTCGACACAGTGCACCAGATTTTGGTCAAAACTAGTAGCAAATTCGTAATCGTGTGAAAGGTACTTCCCCTTTCGTGATACATTACTGCACCAGTATATACATATAAACCCAAACACCAAGTCTGAGAATTATAGCTTGAATCGGCAAAATCCGAGTTTGCGGGGTAGTCCGATCGTAATCGTCCCTTATCGCCACGCCCGTGGCAATTAATTGCCCGCTTGAATCTTGGTCATGCTTGACAGCTCTAACCCGATTTTATTATTTTTTTTATTTTTTCACAAAAAATAAAGTTATAGAGAGATTAATTTTCTAAATATTTATTTAGTTTGTGTATTAATTTTACAAAATGATTATTATATATATTATTGAAAATAAAAGAACGTTGTTTATATGACTATTGAACTTGAAAACAGTATATATATACACAAGAGTTGCAAAATCATCAACATTGGCAATCGACCCAATACTAATCCAGAGTCAAGTCAGTTATATGTATCTGTGTCTGTGTGTGTGCTAGCGATGTGGTGTATAACCTGTAAATGTCAGTAAAATTTTCCCGACCCAGCAGTAGCAGCAGCAGTGAAAGCCCCGAGAGCTTTTCGAGGCCAGGTCGTTTATGCGCAAGTAACGTGATATACGCCTCCGCAAATACTGGCATGTTAAAGGTGTATACTAAACTTATATAGGTATACATATATAACTACTATATTTGAACGATAAATTTCGATTTCATTATTTGAGCTCTAGTTTTAGTAATTAATCGTGTTGATAGAAAGCTTAAATTATTTTATCGACAAACATTGATTTGAATGTTTTTGTTTACTATTATATAGATATTTTTTTTAACGGTATTCAAGGTTTTTAGTTTTGGTATATGATTCTTTGCACGTTGTGGAATATTTGAATATTTGTTATATGAACAAGCAGAAAAATATCTGTGTGAAAAATTTTTGCAATTTTTTTGGGATCCTGGTACAAAGCAAGCATACTAAAGAGAAAACGGTAAAAAAAAAGGATCAAAAAAAGATAAGGGTCGAGGACGTGGATCATAAAAAAAAGAGCGTATTAAATCGAGAAAAGAGGATATTGGTAGCGTGAAAGAGGAATTATTTCGAGTCTTATTCTTTTTTCTTTGACAGTAGAAAATCTTGAAGAGAAGTGTCGAGTAATCTATTGGTAAAGTACTTTTGTGATATATTAAGCCGATTTTTATTTTTTTTCTTTTTTAAATTTATATTCTTTGTGAAACGTATATGTTTTGGTCGTTTAGACAACTTAGAAATTCATCATAATAAATTAATTTTTATTAAATATAAATAAAATTAATATAATTTTTCACATTTCAAAAATAAATCTCAATTTGCATATTGACATGAAAAAAATTTAAAAACATCTACATCCAACTCTATATTAAAAATTAAATCAAACATTTCACAAATATTCATGTCACACGACACGACACATACACACACATTCGAGAAAAGCGTCAAACATAAATCTCGTATAAATTCGTATATATAATCTTTCCCTCTCTCTCTCTCTCTTTTTCTCTCTCACGTAACCCATAAAGCGTGATATAGAAAAGCAAAAATCAAGTTGAATTTCTCTGATCGATCGTACATATGCCACTACTATTCGGTCGACCGAGCTTGCAAAGAGTGAGAGAGAGAGAGAGAAATAGAGAGACCTTCGAAAATATAAAACGCACTGCTCACCCCCGGACACGTTGCTCGTGAACCTCGACCCAAAAACAAATCGTCGACCCTAACTCGACACAGATATCCAGGCTCCGGGCAAGAGTAAGAGAGAGTGAGTGAGAGAGCGGTTAGTGCGGGGGCGGGTAAGCAAGCAAGGGGCCGTAGCAGTCATCGTCGTAGTCAAGCGAGCAAGCGAGTCCACGCGAGAGTGAGAGAGAGAGAGAGAGAGAGAGAAAATTAAGCGAAAAACCGGGGCTGCAGTAGCAGTGGCAGCAGCTCGGCCAGCGAAATCCCGGCGCTCGGGTAGCTGCAGCCGTGAACCTCGACCTACAAAGGATCCATCGACTCGCGGCCTCTCTCTCTCTCTCTCTCTCTCTCTCTCTCTCTCTCACTCACTCTTGCCCGTCACAGCAGTGTACCACAACCTCTCTCCTCCTCCTCCTCCTCCTTACTCCTCTAACGCCCTCTCTCCCTCGAATCCTCTCGAACGCGCGGAGCAACCCGGCCGCGAGGGGTACGCGGGTGAGTACGCCGGAAAGTCAAAGTCGGCTGCAACAGCAGCAGCACACCACACTGTGTATATGTATATATAGGAAGCTGCGCGCGGCCGCGTTAAAGGCCTCACCTGGATCGTGACATAGGCCCCTGCACCGCAATGAGTGTAAGCGAGGAGCATAGAGAGGAGAGAGAGAGAGAGGGTGGGAGGGGGGGGGGAGCTCGAAAGATGAAAGTACTCTATGGAGGTCGAGGACGAAAGGGCGCCCCGGCTTGAGGAGGAGCGCACACTGCCACCCTCTCTCTTCCTCCTCCTCCCCCCGGGGGTTTAGTCAGAAGAAGGGGCGTCAGCAACTCTCGCCTCCTCCTCCTTCTCCTCATCATCACTACCCTCTTTCTCCTACTCCACCTCCCGCGCCCAACAGCGGCCGCGCGTTCCTCAACCTTTGCCCCAGAATGCTTTGCTCGCAATCTATGTGTGTGTGTGTATGTATATGTGTGTATGCACGCGTGTGGGCGCGTGGCCCGTTACGTTAGCTGCTGCCACTGCAGCGGGTTATGGCGTAGCTGCAAGTGATGAGAAAAGGGGATTCCAGGGTGTGCGAATATCATGCTTTAATGTGAAGAAGAAGAAGAGAAAGAGAATGAGAGGAGAGCTTGCAGAGAGCTTGCGGAGAGAATGGGAAAATGTTAGAGGGAAACCTTTTTGTTCCATTTATATTGTTAGTATCTCTCTTTTTTCTCTCTTTCTTTTTTTTATTTTTTTTTAAAAATGTGTATACGAGATAAAGTTTTTATTTGTGTGAAGCTATGAATAAAGTGGATTGTTAGTGGATTTAAACGTGGTACTTTTTTTTAATGTATAATAATTGTCAAAATGTCGTTTTTTTATGTCTGATATTAAAAAATTTATTATTTTGATATTTATTATAGTACTGAGCATTAAAATATCATAAAATAATTATATAATTTAATTAAGGTAAATGATTAAATTCAGGAAATTGTATGTATTATCTATTTATAGAAATTACTTGTTTCTCCTAATTTTGAGTATTATGAACTGTGATGCACTGTGTGTAATAACCCCCTTGCGTGAGTGCTATATGTACGACAATTTAGGACAATCGTGCGAATATCTAGACTGTTACTAATAGCTTTAATATTATGAATTTTGATATAAAACGTAATTAATGCTTGTTAAAATAATCCAAGTTTAAAATTATATTTAAATTATTAATTGAGTATGTGATTTTAATGTTATTTTTATTTGATATTTATTTTAATTAAATATTTCATTTAAACATTAAAATGATATCTCTTTTGTCTTATTTTTCTTTTTTAACTATAATGTACGCTGACCCTTGATAATTAATTACGTAATTAATAATAATTCTGCACTTAAGATTTTCACTGGAATAAGTGATTTTATAGTGGTCTATTTAATAAAATCTAAAAATACTTTCAATTAAATTGAATGCATTGCTATAAATGTTTGATGAACTAAGTTAATTTAATATCATTATTTGTAAAGAAAATAATTTACATGATCTCATAGCTTTATGTAAACAAGGAATCATAAAAAAAAATGTTAACGAGTTCATTTAAGTTTTTTTTTATTATTATAAAATTGTAGTGATTTAGTAGTATTACTAATATCGTCATTCATATTCTCGTTACGTATGGTAATTTTAATTATAATACATGACGATGACAAATTAAATTTTTCATCTAATACAAGGATAATAAAGTTGTTCGTAATTTATTAAAAATAAATGTACGCCAACAAAAATCTGAAACTTCTTTTCATCACGTACCAATGAACATGTCGATAGAAGCAATTTTCAGAAATGAAAACGTACGATCGAGAGCAAAAATCCCAAGAGAGAGAGAGAGAGAGAGAGAGAGAGAGAGAGATTACTGCACAGGGATGGCAACATCACGGTCAATCGAGTTTTATCCTTGCAGTACACGTACATGTATCCCGGGGATCACGAGACTTTTAGACTTCGGGAAGATTCGAAACTCGGACAACTTTGATGACGATGATGGCGACTACGACGACGACAACGAAGAAAACCCGAGACAAGACGACCTTCGGCTCCAATGAACTCGAAGCGGTGGCGGCGCCTAAGAGAGAGAGAGAGAGAGAGAGAGAGAGAGAGAGAGAGAGAGAGAGAGAGAAAGATAGAGGCTAGAACGAGTTGCTGCTGCAGTTGCGTCGACGTCGCAAGCGTCGAGAGCGTAGGATAGGTCTTGGACTTTAATAGCGAATCACGAGTGAGTCTGCGAGAGCCAATCGCGAACGGTATTAGAGACAGAGCTCACTCCAAGGTCTTTTTAGCTATGATCCCGAAGCCAGCTAACACGTATGTATGTATGTATGTATGTGAGTGTGTGTCTATAGATATCTAGTAAATGTGATGCTGCTGCTAGTATTGCAACTAAGCGACGTCATGATTTTTCGTTGGAAACTTTTTTTTAAAGATTCTGATATATTTCGTGTCTGATTAGATTTTAAGTTAAGAATCCTGGAAAATTAAATTTTATTTTTATCGAGGTACTTTTTATAAAAGTACAAATATTATACTTTTTTTTATTTATTAAGGGTCTTATACATTTTGTTATAACGTGGGTAAAAAAAAATTTAAATATGAATTTTCAAAACATTCTATTTTTTTCATTCTTATAAAGCCGTTTTGACACTTTAATGAAAGCGTATTTTGGCACGTAAACTTAAGCTTAATAGTTTAGCAAACATAGATCAGGAATCGAACCCACGACCTGTGGATTCCGAAACCATCGCTTTTTCAACTAAGCTATTCCACGCTCTCTAGATACAATTTTAATATCAGATTTAAATACGAAAGTAATAAAATTATACAAATTCAGCTTAATAAGTTGAAGCTCAATTAGATCGACGAATCTCATATGATATAATAGAAAAAACTTTACGAAAAAGCAAACATCAATATAAATTTTTTTTTCTTTTAAACATTCTTGTTCCGTAGGTCTCGTCCACTCGCGTGCATACGATCCACGACAACTTTACAAAGCTGCTGGCCTCGCGTCAATGGCGAGTGCGCAAACTAAACGAGTGAGATACATATAGACACATACATACGTACATACATGCATGTGTATGCACATAGAGCAAAAGAGAAAGAAAGAGCGAGGCTATATGCCAGCGCAGCAGCAGCAGCAGTAAGCTCTGTAAGCAAGCGAACGATCCTACCATGAATTTGAACCTCATCGACGCGCATCGCTCTTCTATCTCTCTTTCTCTCTCTCTCTCTCTCTCTCTCTCTCTCTCTCTCTCTCTCTCTCTCGCACTCTGTACTGCGCGCGCGCTCTCGGCAGCTTCGAAGCTCTCTCTCTCTTTCTCCCCTCTCACAGCACCAGTCCCCTCTCTTACCCGGCGTGCGACGACTGACCTAGTTACGCGGCTCGGAGGTAATGACCGATACTGCACAACCACGTAACCCTCCTAGACCCCGGCTTCCCCTCTCTCTCAGCTATACCGCCTGCCTCCACTCGGGGGCCGCTCCCTCCTCCTCCTCCTTCTTCTTCGCTTCTATACTGCTGCTGCTGCTGCACCGTACTGCCGCCTCACTGCCGCTGCTGCTACCTCCTCCTCCTCCTCGTACCGTCGCTCTCGTCCGTGACCACTTGCCGCTCGCTCGCTCGCTTGCTTACTTGCTCTTCGATCCGAGGTGTACAGCCTGTAAGCGAGTGAGCGAACGAACGAACGGCCGCCAGAACTGCACAAATGCCGACGTGCTTTTTCCGTCTTGCGATAATTGGGCAAGCTTATTTTATTCAATTTTTTTTTAGGAATGGGAGATATTAGCTTTGTATGCGTTTTTATTAATATTATAGTATGATCGATGGAAAATAGTAATATAAAAAAATTTATGTTTAAATTGGAAAATATTTACTGTACGAGAGTTGATTAGAAGTTTCTAGAACTTCATTTTTTACTCTATTTGAATGAATTTTTTTTTTTTAATTTATTATTTTGTTTTTTTAAAAAAATTGTCATTTCAAACTTTTAATAATTTAAAATTAATGTAAAAAAATATAAAAAAATTGAATCGAATATTGACACTACTTTTACTGTAAAATATCATAAGACTTTTATTTTTATAAAGTCTTTAAAAACATATCTAACTACAATGAGAAAATAAAACCTTGTAAACAAGTACATATCGATTGCAAAGTTTACAAAATACACTTTTTCCGATTGCCCCTTATCGCTAATCATTTTTTTTTCTTTTATTTATACAAGTATTTTTCTTCATCGTTTAAACTCTTTATCTTTAACACATACTTTTAATGCAGCACATCTTTTTCTTTATAGTTATATTAAATGAGACTAAGAATTGATGAGTTGGCAGAGAATTGGTTTTGAAATCTACGATTCGTGGGTTCGATTCTTCGTGTCACTCTGTCGGCTAAGTCCTTGCGCGAATTCTTATATACCAAAATTTACTCAATAGAGTATAAAAATGGCTTTATATAATAACCAATAAAATAAAATAATTATGTTCTAGCCATTTTGGAATATTTATTTATTTTATTTATTAACAACCAGAATTAATAAAATTTAAAATTTTTACATTTTAAATTATGTATATTAATTCTGATTGTTAATAAATCAAATAAATAAGTAATAATAATCTTATAGATTAATTATATTTTATTAGTTATTAAAGCCATTTTTATACTCTATTTACTATCTTTTGTTATCTTAAAATTTATATATATAATATCTGAATATCTCAATCACACGGTCACTATCCCAATACCCACCCAGTTTTACCACTAATCCTATAACTTTTTTTTTTCGACCACTCACATACAAAGACATGCACAAACTACAACGTAACCCCATAGGCATATAAGGGTCGTTTCTATTAGAAAAGTTCTATTCTCGCAGTGTAGATCGCGTGCGACACGCTTGAACCATATACCGAACGGATATATGTGCAATTTAACATCCAGAGGCCCAAAACCTGATTACCTATATGGTTACGTGCTGCTGCTGCATCGGTCAGGTCGATCTACTTTTTCTTCTTCTTCTTATTTTTACAGAGGTGCAGCCTAATACAGTACATGCTTCGCGCGCGAGCTAGCTTAATTCTTATTTCGGAAATCTTTAACCTAGTTTCTTCCAGAACTTTGCTAACTTAAACTTAAGGGTTGTATTACTTTGGGGTGTATAAATATATACGTGTGTGATTTATAGTTGTTTCTTTATGGTCTGATTTTTTTTTTTTATGAACTTTGCATAATTTGTATTAGGTTAAAATGTATTTGAGTTATGTGGTTGTTAATTAAAAACACGATGATTATAAAAATTATAAAGAAATTATTTCAATATGATAAATAATGTGATACTATTAATCTTATTACACAAATGAAGAATCGTAATGTGTTAAGTTGAAATCAAATTCACGGACTTTGTTTTTTTTTTTTTTTTTTTTTACAATTGTAATTATCATGTCAGCTCCACGCTGCTAACTTCCACGTAAAAGAAAATTTATAATGAATCAACGAAGGTTAAGCGCATATATTTTACATTTGACCGCGGCCATAATCTTGAAGAAGTTGCTTGTTATCTGATGATTCTCGTCGAAACAGAATTATTTACTTTTATGCTTACAAACAAATTACTTGTTTGTAAAATGAAAATAAACGAGTATAAATGAAATTAAAATAATTTTTTTTTTTTTTTAATAAATCTACAAGTAGGATACTAGAAATTCAGCATAAAAATTGTTCAATCGTATTTAAAAAAAAATTTACTTTTTCAAACAATATTTAAACATTATTGCATTTTATATGACTAAAGTAGCGATAATTTCAACACGTCATTTTTCCCTCGTCATATCTACATATATACATACATCGAGCTTTTTCCCTGTCTATAATCCATCCTAAGCCCTGCTAAATTTTCCTCATTCTTCACTATATATCACACGAAAATAAAGCCCTGCCTAAGTCGCGCGACAACAAGTGCCAAACAATGATTCGTTCAATTCTCTTTCTTTATTTCAACGTCAAAGTCTACTCAACCAAGATCTGGGTCAAGAGGTGCGGGTACACACATATACTCGAGTATAAATCCTTGAGTATAGAGAAAAACCGTCTCGACGTCTTTTCTTCCCACCGATGACGTGTATGTTATGTATGAATGTGTGTCTATAATATGCAACGATCGCGCGCGGTTCATCTCGCTTTTCTTTTCGTCTCGCGTTTTTCGCGACAACAACGACGACGAAGACGACGATGAGATAGTGATCGACGGGCGAGAGAGAAAGAGAGCTAGTGCGATGTGCTTTAACACGCCTTTGACACAAAGAACGAGTTTGAAAGATTGCAGTTTTTGTCCTGGAAAGATGTCTGTGTCGTTTTCTATTTACTCGGGAGATATTTTTATGTGGGCTGTGTGCCTGATGTGCTCTGTTCGGTATTATATATTATGCATATATCTGCGATATATAAATGTACTGTTATTGAAATTGCAAGTCTTCAGACAAATATAGAACTTTTTTTTTTGTTATTCCTTGGAATACGTATAATTTCTATTCGTTTTATTTATCTGATCACAATAAATGTTACTATTATTATTATTATTATTATTATTATTATTCATTTTCAACGAATTCAATTAAACAATTTTTTTTATTTTTATGTTTGATTCGTAGATCAATAAATAAAAATAATCACGATCAATACTTTCGATATTATAGAAGCTCTCTAGAAGTAATCACAAACAAATTGAAATTTTCTCTTGAAAAAAGAAAGAAAGAAAAAAAAACAGCCTAGAACGTTTTGCTTCTAACAATACAATCGTCGTCTCTGCACGCAATTAGAATACACTCGAATAAGCGATAAATAATCCGGCTATCGACACGACACACTCAGACTCACTCTCTCTACTGTCGCTACATCGCTATACACACACAGACGTCTGGGCTTATTTATTGTCGTACAGTTGCTACTGGGTCAACGCAGGGTCGACTTCTTGGTATCGTCAGTGTAGCCGATGCCGATCTCATGCTTTCTCTCTTTCTCTCTTAAGTTATCCACATGGATACATATTAATACATTTGGATGTATTAATTTCCGAAGCATAGACAAGAACATATGCTGCAGGAGGTCCGTTGGGAGATGCGAGAGCTTCATCGGAAAGTGCCTCGTAAATCCAATGGTGTCTCTATGACTCTTATCTCGTTCTTCTCGGCTCTAGGCGACGACGACGACTTTCGCCTTGGCGATTATATGTTCGCAAATATACACTCTCGAGTGTGACTCGTGACCAACGCTCGATATAACTTCATCGCACTTATAATATACTTGTTGAATATTTATGTGGGTAAAATGTTTTGTATAAAAAAAAAAAAAAATCGATGAGTGATTAGCTTTTTTTTCTGGGTGTATTTATAAATTATTTTTCTTATACTATTTTTTGTAAAATAATTTTATTTCTTTTTCAATATATTATTGTTGAAAATTAATTTATTATATTTTTTAATTTCTATGCAAGTATTATTATTAATTAGAAAATAGATATGACAGTTTTATCATTCGCGAATAGATAGAAAAGAAAAAAATAATTTATTATTCTTTATTTAAATGAGAAAAATAAAGTTCAGAAGTTCAAGATTGATTCTCGAACTTTTGCAGAAACTGAATTACAATTCTAAACTTTTTTCTACAAAATTATTCTTCTCAAAATATTTCCAAGCAATTAAGAAAGAGTTGATAAAAATTTTGACTGCATAAAACTTTTTTACGTTATAAGCAATTATTGAAAATATTAAAAAATTAAAAAAATCCAAATTATTAATATGAAATAACGAAATAAATCGTGAATACAAATAGACACTCGGTCAGCTGCACTAGATCTTGAACACTTTCAATGACAAGCTTCTCTTGCAGCTCATTTGCTAACTTGCGGGGTAGATATCGCTATCCGAGAACGTCCGGCGCGCTATAGCCATCATCTCTCCTACACAAACACAAACGAACGGAAAATAATAATTTATATATAGTCAAGCCGAAGAGAGTGAGAGATACCAAGTCCCAAAGGCAATTTTCCATAACACTCGCGTGTATATAGTGCATACTCTTTCGCAGCGTTGCTACTGTTGTTGTCGTGCGCATTGATAACGTATACGCCTTGCGCGTCTCGCTTAAAGTAGGCCGGCAAAAAAGTCGCGTATAGCAGCAGTAGCAGTAACAGTGTAGCAGTAGCAGCTCGTCAATACCCTCGAAAATGTAGGTGGAAAAATTGCCGACTGCCTGACGACGCTTGCATGCGGCTGATAGCGAAAATGTGAGCGTGCACGTCCGAGAGTGCATATATATAACATGTGTGTATACTGCGCATACTGTCGGTCACGCTTCCAAGCGTGTGAATGGCCTGGGTTATATATTGTGTCGTTAAAACGTTTATTAAAATATTTTTTTTTAGAACAAAGCTTGCATGTTTTATATTTTTAAACTGTGTAGTTTTTAATTTTTTTTTTAGAATTTAAAACTGATATGCAATATTTAGTAGTAATAGACAACTATAGTCAGACAATCATATCAATCATAATTAAAAAAAAAATATAATATTCACAAATAAAAATTTTCACTACGTGGTAGATTAACGTGCAAGAACGAAAGTGCAACGCAAGCTCTCGTAGCAATAAGATCTATTGCGCGGGCGAAATAGAAAGAGGGAAATAGCCTAAGCTCTGCTGCGCGCCGGCTAGCTCGTACAGGTCGATGTATTCTCGGTTGTTTATTTAGGCCACGCGAGGTGAATCGCTTGCTCACGTCGTTGGCTTCGTCGTCGTCGTCGTAGTAGTTGACGTCGCCACTGGCAATTGTGACTATATGCGCTGGTAGAGCTTGCAAGCACAGCCATAGTCTTTGATTCTAATATACTGTACGATGACGATTTTTGGAACCTAAAGTAGACTTTTTAAATTTGTTAAGTACATGCTGCATATACACATGTTAAGTTCGAAAAAAAATAATAATAATTGGTTGGCTGGCTTCACGTTTTCCTCATAAAAACAAATTTTGCTATTTTACGCAGTAACGCTGCGACGCATAAAGTGTCTCTTTCCATCGATGTGCGATAGGGCGAGGTCGAGGATCGCAATCAACGGGGTCGAGGCCAAATCGGTATTTCCTCCCACTCTCTATTTTTTTTTTTTTTTTTAAACAAAAGTTTTCGTTACGAAGGGCTTGGTTTATTTTATGAAATTCGTCTGTTTTTCATTAAAAATATTATTTTGAGATCGTTAATTTTGCTTGTAATGATGATGAGGTGCGGAACTGTATAAAACAGAGTCGCATAACAATAGCAACAACAGTAGCAGCAGCAGCAACAGCAACGTAAATAATAAGTTCGAAGCGAGAGAAGCTGTTTGGCGAAAGGTATTGTAGCATATAACGTCAATAAAAGCTAAACTTTTAGAAGTGATAACTAGGGCATAGCAAACTGCTGCCAAAATACATAAAACCACGATTCGTTTGGAGACGTTAATATTATACGTACATAAGCAATGTGTACGTATCTATGTATGTATGTATGGTTGTGTATATACGCAATATGACTTTGAAAATAATGGCATATTCATATTTATCGCTCGTTTATGCAGAATCATTTTTCGTCGAGCGACGTAAGATATACTTATGCTTATATATATTTATTTTAAGTGTAATAATAAATCAGACAGAATCACGAATTGATAAACAAACACACGTGCTTGGATAATTATAATAGCTATAACGACATTAATTTAATCATTTACGACTAAGTAATCATCTATAAAATATGATACAACGTAAATAATAACTTAACAACATTAAATTACGAAATATGATTACCATCAACCACATTTAGAAAGAAAAATAGTATTCCAGTGTTTATCCAACTGTAACATACGTAGCATTAAAAAAAAAAAATAATAAAAAGTCTCCAAAAGATTAGATCTTTGTTTTCGCTCGACGAACAAAAAAAAAGAGAGTTTTAAAAGACACAAGCTCACAGCAGAACTGTTAATGTCGCCAGAGAGATCTTTTCGTAATATGACTTTGTATCATGAACTTTTCGTATATCTTTTGCGCAATATGTATACACCGTGCACTGCAGCTCTCGCTTACTCGTTTACTATTATATCCAACTCTACGCGCGCGCTTCAGCTTCGACCTGTAAGTACCAAAGAGTTTATAATATATACTATACACACAGACATATACCTATACAATATGTGTATAAGGCGCCTCTATTGTATTATATATAATCAGCTAACATATATACGATGCCAGCGAACTCGACAGTTGCACGAGAACGTTAGTATAGAAAGAGAGAGAAACTAAGCACATACATTCTCAGTGGTGCTCAACTTGTACCTATATGTAACGTAACGATCTATTGGTCTTACCATACATGGTTTTTTCTACTTATTTTTTATCTAATTTTCTCTGGAGTTAGATCTAGCATTTTTTCTATGTTAAATATTCAAAACACTTGTTTCGATTATAAAACGCATAAACCACAATGTGTATTTTTCGATAAAATACTTGAATTATTCTTGTTTCAAGTTAAAAAATAATCTGATTATAAAATCAATTCCTAAAAGTTAGTTCATGCATATATATCTCCCTCTCTCTGCGTAATAACAACAGTGTATAACAACTAGATATATTTTTCATAATGCACATATATACGCATATATTCTTGTGTTAGTATTATGCAGAGGCTATTTTAAAAGCCATGAGAAAATATGCTTCTCAAGCATTGGTTTCCGTGAGATATAAAGGGAAGCTTATATGCAAAGGAATCTTCTAATACACATACCTTAAGGCATCATACGCGTATATATACATGGCTTACGTCACGCCTGTTCATTCATAGGATCTCTACCAGTAGCGATCGTAAATTTTCCAATGAACGCGTATAGTATGTATATGCGTGCTTAACTGTCGTTTCAAGATAGAACAATAAAGAAGTCTTAATTAGGATTGAGAACAATGTAAGTTGGTATGTAAAAGCTCGTGTGCAAGCTCACGTGAAAAAATTTTCAAAAACAAAAGTTGAAGAAAGATCAGTAGATTGAACTCATGAATTAATTGTGTATTTGTCACGATGGTATATCGTACGTATAGAATGACTTTGATACATGTACAGCTGCACTTCGTAAGCTGCAACTTCAAATGGTACATTGGTTGCGCAAGCTGAGAAACACTATCGACTACCTGCTTCTTATAGTTCCGTTGATAAGTTTGTTCATACTACACATGATACGAGTTTTACGTACCGATATACCGTATTTTTTTTTTCTTTTATTATTTATTAAATTACCATAGATAATTTCAAATTTAAATAGTTAAATTAATCCACCCCAAAAATAAAAAAAACCATTAATCTTAATAAATTCCTTAATCACACTCCTCCTTTTTCGTAACTTTCACTAAAAAAAGAGCCATATCAAAACCAAAGCTCATCGTCATAGACAATAAAACCACAAAGCCAGTAACAGAAGCAGAAACAGCAGCAACATCATACTCATCTCTCCCAGCGCAAATGTATTTTTACTCTCTTATAGTTGTTGGTTTGTGTTCGACTACTGTCTCCTCCTCCTCCTCCTTCCACCTACGCATGTTCCAACGTCCGTTTCGCGCGCGCGTAAATAGGTCGGCATCACACGTTCAGTCGTAGTTTTCTCATACACAGACACACAACACCGCGCTGTATGTGTGCTTTTGTCATATATGTTTGTCGTGCAATGGAAAAGCCGCGTTTTCCACTTCCGTTGTAGAATGCAACAATAATCGAATGGCCGCACCCGCTACGGAAGTGTAGTTTGCTTTTACTCGCGTGTTACAGTTCTTGCTATATAATACATGTCAGATTCTTATGGGGAAATATCATGGTGTGTTTATCAAATTATTGATTGAGCTTTTTTGAGCTTTCAGTACGTGCTTACAACGTTAAACTTATCTTATGAAAAAAAAAAAAAGATTCTAAGCATCTTGACCTTCGTGACCATGCATATATATACAACCAAATAAGTGGGCCAACCGATTATCAATAATCTTCTCTCTTACTCACGTGCCATTGACTTGTGCGTTTGACTGGTGTATCCCAGTATATAAGCTTACACGTATACACACACACACACTCTTACACGCGACTTGCTGTCGTTGAGCCGCAGTGCGCTGTTGTTACGCAAGCGGTGAAAACTATACGGTTAGCGTGACTTTACGTTAGGCTAGCTTGACTCTCCATATACATAGATATATAAGTTTATTGCCAAAGTTTTTTGGTTACGACGACCGCTAGTGAACTCTAAGTAGGCGCGACTATATAGTTAAAAGAAGCGCCGCGGGTAAGTAGTAACGGCACGGGTAAGGCCAGACGCATTTTGCACGTGCTTTTACTCTTCTCGATCTCGTATTGTATACTTACACTTTTTTTCTAGTTACTTGAGCTTCTTCGAAGAGATGTATAAAATTGTTGTTTGTTAGTTAATACTAATATTAGTTTTCTTTTTTTTTTATGTACTCATTTGTATAAGAAATAATATGCTATTTAAAAATTTCGTTCATTAAAACATGTCATTTTTTTAAAAGAAACACGGAACAAAATTGTACAATCATATAATATCTCATCATTATTATTCTTACAATTAAAACTTGAACAATAAAATAAAATTGAAAAGCATCAAAAAAACTCATCCTATTTTACAATCCAGATACAATAAAAAAAAGTCTAACAATACGAATAAAACAGTCAAAAATAGGAGGAGCCACATGTGTGCGTGTGTTCAGTAGTTAAATAACCGCTTGTAATTGGGTTATGCACGAGGAAATGGATAGCAAAAGAAGAAAAAAAAAATCAAAGTGAAAAGAGAGAGTAGAGTGCCCAACCTCGAAAAGCCATTCCAGGCTAGGGCTTTTTTTAATTCGTCATCCTTTACACTAAACTCCCTCCTCCTCCTTGTCCTCTGATGGTATGTGTCGTCGTCGTCGTCGTCGAGTTTAGCGGACAGCCGTGGCCTATGCTATTATAGGAACATTTGGACGAAAATATAAACCGACCGCAGCTAACTGATGGTAGCCTATATAATCGGCCGCGTGTGCCTCGCGGTCGTGTGTGAGTTTCAGACTCGTGTATATGTTCATTGAAATTTCGCTCTTAAAATCGTTTTGCTTTTGATGATTAGGAATTAAATAAAGTTGGGGTCACTGATATCACGATTGATTATTTCTTTTATAAAAAAAAGATAATAATTTAATGTTGAACATTTTAAATTTTAATTAATTGCGTGCTTTCTTGATTACATTGTATTTTATATACTTTTCATTTACAATTTTAGATTAATATCTGATTTACTTTTTAAATTACAGTCTCTTTAACAGAGAACTATATGAATTTTTGTTTTTTAATTTTATGAACACTTTAAATAGCAAATATAATTTTAAAATCATTTATTGATTTACTATGTAGATATAGGAATATATATATACTTTGTATACAGAGTCAAATGATTTATATAAGAACCCCAATTTAATGAGGATTAAGCCATAAATCTTTATCATATCTGTTCTTATTTAATCTCAGAAACCAAAGTCTTGCGTTTCACCAACTTCCTCTAAAGCAAAAATAGAAAGGCCTAGTGCAAGCCATGTCAGATGTGTGTATACGTATATGTTTTTTTTTTTTTATTTCTTTAAAAATTATATAATCTCTTAATTAAAGTCATTTCCTATTCCATTAAGGAAACAGACCCAACAGTATGAGAATGTTAAAGAAGGGGTAAAAAAAAATAGTGTCGGATCAGTACGATTAAATAAAAGCTCGTTTCAAATAGTGTTTATGGAAAGAGAAGAAGAAAAAAAAATGACTGTTGAAGAGTTTAGTGCAGAAATCAATAATTAGCGAGGAAGTTGTGCAACTCGATAAAGAAAACGTATAACGCGTTTTGCTAAAGCCGTGAGTTTTGCAGTATATACATGTATATAAAGCTTTGATGCGTAATGACAACAGGTATATATACCTACAGAAGAGTTTGACTTCATTACATCGGACATACGTATATGCATATACACATTGCAGTTCTGGTATTTCAACGAGAATTTCCAGGAAATTTTCAAAGGACAACGATTACACACACGTTCATTTTTTTTTCTTTATTATAAGTCATGAATATTATTATTTTTTTTCAAATTAGCGGAATTCCGTTATTACATATAAACACGCGACATTTTTAGTTCGACAAGCACATCTCCAGCAACACGTTATAAAAAAAAAAAATTAAAAAAAGAGAAAAAATGTGCGAAAAAAAATAGTATCTTGCAAATAGTTGGATAAACACGTAACAACGATTCTACACCAAGATCAAGCTGTATAGAAAATAAAAAAAAAAAAATCCTGCGGATACCACAACGCAACACCCATGCTATGTGCATCCAACATATATACGTTACATAACGTAAACAGATATTATATCCAATAGCACTTGGCTTTTCTACCTCGACGAAGCTCGGTAATTAATTAGCCTTGCTTATCGTCCGAGGTCGGCGCTCAACTAGTCACTACAATTGCCACATACATACATACATACATACGTAAAAATACACATGTCCTCGCGTAATCAACCTCGTAGTGAATAAGGTCTCTGAACCCAAGCGCGCATCCAACCTCTTATATATATACTCCGCCTTTTTATCCTTCCTCTATAATGACGTAACCATAGCTCGCCTTTCTAAGCGCACTCTGTTGTGTTCTCCTCCTCCTCCTACTCCCCTTATACTCGTGTGCGAATTCGTGTCTTCTCGAGCCTTTTCTCAAGTCACTCGTGTAAACCGTTTTGAACCGCAGGAAGCGTCTTTCGAGCTTCTTTTGTTTGAGTCTACATTTACAACGAAAACGTGTTCTTATGACTGACAGTGAAAGTGATGCTGACGATACTAGTCGTCGTTTCCTTGATGGAATATAGAGTTTAGATTTGGGAAGACAAAAATTTTAGCATATATATAGAAATTATTACAGAAAAAAATTATTTTAATTTTTTTATAATGAAAGTACTCTTATATCGATTTTGAAAAACGAATTCATATTAATCAAAGAGTGAAAGTCGTGCTGATATGCAAAAAAATAAGAAAGAAGTAAAAAAAATAAAAATCATCAGTAAAAGAAATAGCGTACTATACGTGATAAATGATCGTATAACGTATAAGCTGACATTTCGAATATCTCTTAATTGAAACAAGCTGAAAAAAAAATAAACATCAATCCTGTTATAATCTCGTAACCATTAAATTCCTCCTTGCAAATGTATAAATATAAATCTCGAGCAAACAACGTAAGTAAGATGCTTTCTTATGGTATATACATACAAAATCAATGTATATTCGCTAACCAAAAAAAAAAATTTTTACTTTTCAACAATTAGATATCCTCCTATACAGCAAAATATAGTATACACTCACGCACATAATTCGCCTATAGATAAAGTCTAGTCTCCAAAAACCCGCATCAACAACATACACTATCTTTTCCCTCTCACATATATAAATACGTAAATCTATACATGCCATTAGCCGTGAACGCATATAAGAAGTAAAAGTGTAAAACATATAATATACGGGAAGATAGGATAATTCCCGTTATATACAACAACACCGCAAGAGAGAAGATCAATCTCGGCATAGCAGGCTGATTAAGTGGTGTAGCCACTTTGTGAATCCTCTCGCTTTCGGCTATACACCAGCAGAAAAGTTCTCTCTCTCTCTTTTTTTCTTTTTCCACTTTCTCCGCTGCTCGAACGATGTAACGTTATATATAGGTATAGGAGAAGAAGGAATGAACGCGCGCGCGCGCCTCGCGCTTATGTGTTGGATTCATGGAGTTGTTTCGTAATAAGAGATTATGTAATCAATTTTGTAAAGGTACATTGACGTCTGTTTTGAGATTGATGGAAAAAGTGGGAAAAACTTTTTATTTTTTTTTTAAATATTTTGGCAAATTATTAAGATGGACAAATGATGATGATGATAATGATGATGATAATGATGAAGTTAAGTTGTAAGTCCCTTTTTTTTTTAAATTACATGTTTGAATTAGATTTTAAAAGGAAAACGTTTTTCCTGCATTATAATCTTCATGACAAATTTTCCTTATTTAATAAATCATTAGCTAACAAACCAAACAAACTTTAATAATTTACAAGCTCGTATAATTTCCAAATATAGATTACATACAAACCCCTTCCCACAATATATATGCTGCTGTTCTCTATATATACAAACTTTCATCCAAAAACTTTGTTAATACGCTCACGGCAATTATTCACTACATAATATATATATATAGAACAGATCTCGACTTTAATATACATTATTATAAGAACGAAACTGCGCATACTCGTATACAGCTGCATCGATTCATTCGTTGGATGGCGTGTGTCAAAAAACTTAGAATCGGTCATGATCCGTTGTGGCCTTCTAGGTCACGCCGACGCGCCGTTCTTTCTTCTCTATATAACTCTCTTTCTCTCTCTTTCTCTTTTACTCTTTCAGAAAACAGAAATAACAAAAATCTTTATTTAAAGTTCATGTAACGCCACATCATCGATCTTTTTTTTCTCTCTGATGTTTTAGTCGAGAGCTAAACTTTCTTTGCTGACCAAGCAAAGATCTTGTCTTATAAATTCTTTACTATGCTTTCAAAGCTGTTGGACAAATTAAAACTTACGCCAGTGTATTAGATTAGATATCTATGTGCAGCCGATGAAGTGCAATAGAAGTTTAATACGTATTAGCTTGAAATTGATTGTACGAGCTTTTCGCATTAATTGTAACTACGATGTCTAATTTATAAATAAACAAAAAAATATTTTCTTATTAATTTATTCATGAGGATAATCATTAAAATCCAGGCTACATAATTTTAAAAACCAATTAATCACTTGGATAAGCTAAAATTTGTAGTCTTGTAACGCATCAGCGTTTACACACATATTCATCACAATAATAATAATAATAAAAAAATGAAAAAAAAAATCACAAACTCAGATATATACATCGAAGCTTGCAAGCGTACATGCATTAGCGTTGAGGCATAGGTGGCGACGTCTGGGTCGCGCCAGCTCATATATAGGGATGAGGAGAAGGAGAAAGAGAAAGAGGAGGAGGAGAGAATACCAACGAGGTAGAGGGAAAGAGGCGCGGGGGCGTAAAGCAGCATGTAGTCGTGGGTATATAGAAAGCGGAGGGCGATCGACTATGAGAGAGTAAGAGAGAGAGAGAGAGAGAGAAAAGACTAGAGAGCGCACCCAGAGGGTTTATAGATAGCAGCGATGTGGCCTAGAAACCATGCCACTCGGTGTTTTTGACCCTTCGCCTAGCTACACCGCTATACTCTTTCTCTCACTCACTCTCTCTTTATCCCTCACTAGCTCTTTCACGAGCTTCTCTCGGCCATTGCAACATGACGACGACGACGACGACAAAGACGACGATGATGAGGAGGAGAAGAAGAACGATGGCGGCAACGACGACGATGCAAAGCTTAGCTTGCAGCGAAATGGAAGAGAGTGAGAAAGAGAACTGTATATAGAATGATGAGAAAAAGAGAAGCTTTTTCAACGTATATATGTGTGTGAGCTTGCTGGTACTGATGCCCGAATAGCTGAAAGCTCCTAGACGAGGGCCTTTATTTAGGCCCTCTGTGCTTTTGACACGACGACGAAGTCGACGTACAAACGATGATGATGATGATGATGATACTTGAGAGATCGATAATTTTAATTCGGAGGGTAAGGCCTTTTATCGATGTGGCTATGAGGTTGTTGAACTGAGGAGAGATACTGAAACTGAGAGGTCGCTTCTATATTGATATACGTTGCGATCGATCTATAGTATATATGTATATGCAGCTTTATATATATGTAGGAGTTTGAATTATTTTTGGAAGAAAAGAGTACAAAGTTTTTTTTTTCTTTTGGATTGTTAATTGAAAGTGGCTAATTCAATGTTTTTTAAAAGATAATTAGTCGTGAATTCTCGCTTTTGTAATTATATCACGAGTGTTAAATTTAATTTTTAAAGTAGAGAGAGAGAGAGAAAAAAAAAAGAAGAAGAAGAGAAGAGGAAGAAGTCCCTGAATAAATATATGGGTCACGACTAAAAATATATTGCACAAGGCTGATGCTGCATCGTATATAGTTCTCCCTCCCTCTCACTCACTCTCTTTTTTCTTCTATATTATACCCCCACAGCTTTTCCCCCAGGAAACTTCTCTCTAATATCGATACACAATTATCGGACGTATATATCGCTTGGTGGGGTTGCTTTGATAAAAAGAAAATGAGCTCAGCGCGCGTTGTCGTCACTTACCTCTCTCTCTCTCTCTCTCTCTCATTCTCTTTTTTTTCTCCCTCTTCTTCTTTTTTTTTTCCTCCAAACGAGACCCCGTTTTATCCTCGGTTCACGGATAAGTCGACACTACTACTCTGTCGAGGTCGGGCGGCTTCTCTTTATCAAGACCCACTTTGGGTTTCGACCGTTGCACCGGTTTATCGCTTCCGGACCGACTATACTCGTTCTTTCTTTTACTCGTTACATTTGCCGTCATTAGTGCGTGTAATTGAATGCTATATTCCTGTATGGTTATCTACACCTTTTTTTTTCTTTTAAATTCATAACGATAATTTTAGCTAAGTAGCAAAATTGTTATTTTTTAAATTGCTTACTGCTTATGGGTGGAAGACTTGAACCGACAAATTTACAAATTTTGATATTCGAAACAATATTTTTATTAAGAAAAATCAAAGTTTTTCGAATGAAATTCTATATTCTGATTTTATTTTACATTTGAAAATAAATTTAAAAGCTTTCTTAATTATAAACTGCTTTGATATTCCAGTGATTAAATCAAATGAAAAATAGTTAATTTCTTTTCTTTATAAAGAGAGACACTATCATCGATTTGCAGGTTAATAACCAGTGCTACACTTTTCTAAATAATGCATTGTCAGAAAGCTGAAATATAGACCACTTGGTTACAACTGAGTATTGAAAAATGAATAACTTTTTAACGGCTGACAGATCAATAAAGAATCTAAGGTATTTTTGCCGACAGATTTTCTACAACATTTACTTCTTGTTACAAAAAAAAAAATACAAATTATAGGTAGTTTAATGTACAATTCAAAATAGAATCAAACATTAGTCCATCAAAAATATCAATTAAACATTCACTATCCCATTCAAAAGTACCAGCGTACAATATACAATATTGAGACCAGGCAAGTTAGGTATACGACTGTGCATGACGTAAGAAAACTTTCGCTGGCGATTTCATATACGGTGCAGCGCTGCTACCTTGCACTTGCTAAAACAACTCGCGATTTTTAGACCACTATACATAACGGCCGTAATAAAGTCTGTCGGTTTGATACATTGATATCGTACCACAGCTCATAAATCTTGAGAGTGTATACATTTTTTTTTTATTTAGGTGTTTATGCTTGGTAATGGAATGATAAGATTGGTCTTGAAACTGAGGGCTAATGTGACTTAAAGATGTTGCATTTTTGGGGATTATTAATGTAGTTCAACCAAATGTGTAGAGAGGCGGAAAATAAGATTGTACGGAAACATCGTACACAAAATATATTTCTGGTGTTCACGTATGTGTACATGTAGTATTTGTATTATATGTTATTGTTGTTGCTTTGTTACATTAGAATATCAAAGTCATAATAAGCATAATGTATAAAGAGCTTAGCTTTCACCGCGTTTATTATAGAATTGCACGATTTTTCGAGATGCACGATTTGTGCAAAAGTTTTTCCTTTTTTTATGGTGAATGTGATAAATCTTTCAATAAAAGAAAAATATACGCTTTTTCGTTTTTTGTATAAAATAAAAAAAAAATGTAAAATAAAAAAACTTAAATTAAAATTTTAAATTAAATAAAAAATAACAAAATTAAATTTGTACGCAAATGTTAATTTTGTATTCTATTAAAATTTAGAATACCCTTCAATCGTCTTTCAACCATAAAATTTCTATATTTTTTACTGCCGTGATAAGAAGAGACGCATCGTTCATTTACTCTAATCGAGCGAACCCATGTTATCTTGTATGCGTGTCACGTAAATTTTTCGCGAGTCTCGAAAGTCACGGCGAAAGCGACTGCTCGAGCCTTTTATCTTTATGCAGTGCACTTGGAAAGCGTAAATGTAAGCGATGATCGTTGATGCACTTGTCTGATGACTTGTTTTTTTTTTTAATATTTTTATTTAGCTTACAGTTTTTTTAAAAAATAATTAAATTTACAAATAAAAATAAAAATCTTTTTTTACATTAAAAAGAAAAACAGCCTCACTATGTCTTCAATACAAAACAAAGCAAAACAACTTGATGAGTCCATCAGACCTTATCTAAAGAAAAAAAAAATAGAAAAAAAAATGGAAAGACTACGAGCCGCCAATCGGGCATCCCATTAAAATCTATGTTTACCAGCAGTGAAATTTCTAAAAGAGTGGTTAAAAAAGAAGTTAGCATGGAGTAGAGTATAGAAAGAAAAGGGTGAAAGAAGAGCGAACACGTGGCAAGACGAAAATCCCTTACGCTCAACGAAAAAAAAAGAAGAGAGAGAGAAAGGCTCATTAACAGGTTGTTTTCTATTCAGTGGCTTAAAGAACTGTGACCTACATTTCAGTATAAAAGAGAGCCTACCTACCTACCTACCTACCTACCTATCTACCTACCCACCGGCGTAAGACCTGTAAAATAAGAATGACACTGTGGTGAGCTATACTGTGAGTAGTAGCTTTGCTTGGGAAAAGGCCTTTGATCACGTTTACCAGAGCATGTGAGTAGCGAAGGGATGGAGAAAAAGACTGAACGAAAGAGAGTGAGAGAGAAAGAGAGATGGATCTCGACTAATTGCCCAGCGTTGAGCGATGTGTATGAGGCGTGGAAGGAAAGAGACTTGGATGGTTGGTTATGGAGAAGAAAAATTGAAAGGATAGATTTTTACACGCGGCTATGGCACGTGTATATGCTCGAGAATCAAGTCGAGCTTGCAGATGAGTTAGATTTTTCTTTTCTTTTTTTTTTTTAATAAGCTTCTATTTTAACTATCTTATAAAATGATTAAAAATTTATGGTTGTTAAACATAAGAAAAATTGATTAAGTCCTTTTTCATTTCATCTTATGATGTAAATTCAATTACTTTGATAAATGTTAAAATATTAAATTGACAGTATATTTCAAACAATAAGATGTTATGTAAATCTACAAAAAATATACGCAACACCAACATCGTCGCCATCAAATCGACTTGCAGAAATTTAAACTACACTATATAAATAGTCACCACCAACTCGACGACACTCATACTCGACCTCTTATATATAAACACACTCAAGCTTCTCCAATCGCAAAATTACATTTCCCACTAAATTCACGCCTCGAAAATCCTGAGCAATGCCGGTCGTAATTCTCTCTCTTATATATACCGTTACCATCTATTTCCATCATGTACACCAAACGATCGTTCATCCCATATGGGTACATATACGGCACGCGGCCAGAGAGAGAGAGAGAGAGAGAGAGAAAGAGACACACATATGCGTAAGTGCAGTACCGCAAAATATGTCGGTCGAGAGAACCGGTAAAGAAGAAGAAGAAAGGGGAGAGAGAGAGAGTAGACACTTTCTCTTACGCAGCAGCAGCAGCAGCAGTGTCTCTCAACTACGCTTCCTGCTTCCTAGTGTGGGAAAGGGTCGTTTTTAGCCAATTATTATATACTGCGTATCTGTGTGTGCATATAAGTAGCAGTAGAAAACGAGATCGTTTAGGAAATCGTTAATAATAGTTGAGATCGATCGCTTTTGGTATGTGTATACCTATATGTATATACAAGTGTGGTTTGGTTGGTTGGTGTTGTGGTGAACGGTGAAATTAGTTAGTGCGGGGATCTCGTTTTGAGATGGTAAATATGCGCGTATTACGCATGATGTTGCGTAAGAGTGTTATTGGGTTAATTTTCCAGAAGGAAAACTGTATTAAATCTTATGTTTAGATGAAGAATATAATCAGTATAAGTTTGATTCTGTCATTGATTACTTTTTTTTGTTTGCTTATCATAAAATTATATTTTTTAGGACCTTAATTTAAAATAAAATAGAAAACAAATGTAACTTACCCATACTTGTTAAACTGGTCATTTTGAACTACAGTTGCCACAGTTATACTTATAGTATACTACCCTAACTTCTACTGGATGACAAAGTTTTCAGTTCATTTCTGTAACATAAAACGTAACACGTTAGATTTTTTAAGCTAATAATTTTTAATTAAATAATTATTTTAAAAAATTTCTATTGGCCCTGAAAAAGGTTGATAACTTCAAGTAATATTACAAAATACCAATTTAAATTTCAAAAACTTTTCAAATTTTTTTATTTCGAGAAAGGTCGATTTTAGAATCTCTTAATAACACATAGCTCTTTTGCGTAATGCTAGTCCATAATCGTCAAAGCATATATATATATATATATATATATATATATATATATATACAGAAGA
>JAPYZE010001184.1:0-25221 GCA_030522805.1 Leptomastidea abnormis | reverse complement strand
GTGCGTGCGTGCGTGCGTGCGTGCGTGCGTGCGTGCGTGCGTGCGTGTGTGTGTGTGTGTGTGTGTGTGTGTGTGTGTGTGTGTGTGTGTGTGTGTGTGGGGATATGGAGAGAAAACTCGCGTACACGAGGAAAGAGAAAAAAAAAGAGAAAGAGGCGTGTCGCGTAGCACGAAAAAATAATAATGATAAATGGAGATATATATATAGTGGTAAATGGTAAAGTTGGATATATGTCGAGGGAAAATAAGCAGAAAATTTTTTTCTTTTTTTTACTGTATAGGATGTAAAAGAAGAAAGGTAGGGAGTGAGAGAAATGAGAGAGGTTTGATGAAAAATGGAAATCAAAATTTTTTTAGCTTGATAAAATTATCAGGAATAAAAAAAAAGCTGACTGTGTATGTGTATGTGTGTATACGTTTGTGTGTCTTACGCCTTCAGGGAAATTTTAATGAATATTTTAACAGTTTCATTTTCGAGCTAGCGACTATGTGTTGCTTACATATAGTATACATCTATACATGTATATATAGATACATTATAAGAGAGTTTGCAAAAATGTTTTAATTAAACTTAAATTAATTGCCAAACTTTGGTATAAACTTGTTGATATTACATATAGCTACACACCAACACAAAAATTTTAATCTTTCATCTTTTATATATAGATAAATGTATGTATACTGAGAGCTATAAATTTATAGCACTTTAAATAAAATAAGGTTTTTTAAAAAGTTCTCTTTATAACTATCGTGTAATTACATTCCCAGACGTTTACTTTTTTAACAATTTACTTTCTTTTTTTTTTGTTTTTTTTTTTAAATAAAACTTATAAGTATATCGTAATATTAATACGATAAAACATTTAAATGAAATTTCCGATCAGACTTAAAGACATTGACATAAAAAAAAAGACAAGTGAGGCGAGTGAGTATGTATAGTTACGCATTTAAAGTACCTCTATACGTTCTCTATATAGCTTCCATCACCGCAATATAGCCTTTTTAGCATACATGCATTATTATTATATATAGATATATGTGTATATATTCAAAAGCAGTCTTAAAAAGCGTGACTGAGAGAGAAGAGCACACACATATACACTTATGTACGATGGTATTTCGTGACGAGCGTCATATTTCAAAAAGACGCCTTAGAAAGTCAGAGGGGAGGGGAGGGGGGGGGGGGGAAGGGGCAATCGATGAAGATAACACGAAACAGAACGATAAAAATCATCGATTTCACCTTCTATCTTTCTCACACTATATATATATGTGTCCTACATGTGCCTGTAAAAATGAAGAGCCAAATATATACATAACCCACACACACATACACATATACAGAATTTTCTGGTCTGTATATATTTTCGTGTGCTTCTATGGCACACACATATATATATTTATAGTGTATATCCTAGTCTTACACTCTATATACCTGCATATATTGGATTCTCCTGCTGCGCAAATTCGCGGGCGTAAAACGTAATATAAATGGAGATTCGCTTTACTTCTTGCCAACCAACCAACCTCGTACGGGACGGCCTATAAAACTATACCCTTCATTCTTCCCCTACTCTAATTCGTTCATAAAGCCAACATTTCGCATCTCCTTTGTAAGCTTTTACGCATAATTTTTTTTTTTTTTTTTTATTTGTGATTCTTCTTTTATTGGATATAACACTTTATTTATTGCTCTTGTTTTGTAATTTTTTATGGTATTATATTGTGAGATGTGAGAATTTGTGAATTGAAACAATTATATTTTATTATTGATTTGAGAATATAAGTATATATTTTTTTTTTAACTGTCGGCGGTAAGTGTCAAGGTCTATTATTTATTTAGACAAATGCTTTCGCATCTTTTCTTTTTTTTTTTCATACATTTTAATTTTTCATCGTTTTATATGAAAATTTAAATGTTATGTTCACGATTCGAATCGATTAAATTTTGCTCTTTTTATCTTTGCAAATAAAAATTCAAGTAAAAAAAAAGGCATAAATGCAATTGAATTTGACTTTTTAATGAAAATGAATATTGATAAATTTACGTATTACCTTTTTCTCTCTTTTTTTTTTATCATTCTCTTTTCATTTTAAAAAATTCAAACTGTAATGTTCACGTTTTCATCTCAAATCGCTTAATTTTTCTTCAAAAATTCCATTAAATTTTTACATAAAGTAATATTTATACAACGTGCACAATTCAATTTTTGTTAAACAAAACATTACAATAAATCAATCACAAAATAAAAATAACAATACACACATTAATTTTTCCAAACAAAAATAAATTGCCCTTCAATATACGCGAGTTATATATTATATACCCATCTCAAAAAAAAAAAAAAATTATAATAAAACATCAACAATTTCATTAAACAAAATAAAAACGACATATATCACATAAAAACTATGACGTCAATTCACAAGTTCAATTTTTCTTTTTTCCTTTTCTTTTTTTTTTTCATCCCGAAGCAAAAGAGCTTGGAAATAAAAAATTCAACCGTCCCGAAGAAGAAGCAGCAGGCAGTAGCGAAAAAAAATAGTATAAGCGCCCAGGAGCGAGAGTTTAAGTAGTAAAAGCCAGGGTCAGGTAAGACGGATGACGCACCAGGTCACCGTCTGTTAAAAAGAAAAAGAAAGAGAGAGAGCAAGCTTAAAATTTTTAAAAGCTTCACGTCGTTTAAGGTAGTAGGTGAAGTATTATAGTATAAAGCACCTGAAAACCTCTTTCCTTTTCTTTGTACACACTCACATACATACACACATGTCAAACTTGTACATATTCTGTTATTCCCTCAATTCAAAAAGGGTCGAGAATAAAAAAAAAAAGAAAAGGGCAAGCAAGAAAATAAAAGGGAGTGTCGTGATGAAAGACCTTAGAGTTTTAGTGTTGATAAGAAATCCTTATATATATATATATAGCTGCTGTAAAAGTGAGATACACGTAGTGAATGGTAAAACCAAAATCGCGACTGAGGTATATAAGTGAGAGAAAAGCTAGTCGCAACCACTAAGCGCTTTGCCAAAGAGTGCAAGCTTCGAGAGAACCTGTAAAAGCTTGGTATAGTCCAAGAAATGGTTGCTATGTAGGAAGAGTAAGGAATGGGAGAATACAAGAGAGAACGATTTTTCGTGAGAGAAAAAGAGAGATACTTTTTATCGATTTTCATGAGGTTGGACGCAACTGAGAAAACTGGATAAAGCTGAGGAAACTATAGTGGAGAAGGGGATATAATGTGTGTATGTGTGTGCTTTTGGGAGATGTAGATATAGGTATAGGGGATGCTGCTTTCTGTGGAAGACCACAAAGTGTGGGGATAAGGGGGGGAGGGAAAAGACGCATTGGAATATAGTTTCAGACAAAACGCAAGCTATACTGGGATATATATGTATATATATATTCGACGATGACCGCAATGAAACTCCCTTGATACTTTTGTACCTGCGTGTGTATGTGTATGTGTGTGTGCTTATTTCCTTTTTTTTTTTTACGTGACCTTCTCTTTTTATAACGTATATTATTGGTTCAATTTGGAATTTGTTTTATTTTTCGTCATGGTCTATATATGCGTGATTGCTACTTTCTTTTTCTTTTTTTTTTTATCGTCACAAGATATCGAAAGTTAAGGGTGTTCTTGAAATATAAACATTACCAGTGTAAGAGTGATGGGTCTTTTTCTTGAATAACATGTAGTTGGTTTTTTACTATGGAATATAGGTATCTCGCGAAATATAAATTATATCGATCTGAAGTTATGCTAATTTATAGGGACACTGATATTACTTTTAGAAAAAGTTTTTTATATATAAACGAAATTTATAAGAGTTTCTTTTTTTTATTATACATAAAAATAAAAGGTATATTTTATGATATAGGTAGTAGAAAAGTTAATTAAACCAACTTATCAATATTAACTCTCTTAAATAAAGAGACAAGCTTTTTCTTTATCTCTTTCTTTCTTTTAAAACCCAATAAAAAATAAGAAAAGAAAAATAAAAAGAATAAATGTACATTAATTTGATTTGACCCAAAGTTTTAAATCTTAAATTATTTGAAGTATTGCAATATCTAGCAAAATTATACCCTTGAAATGAATGTAAAAAAAAAAAAAGAAATCAAATGAAGCCCGAAACGTCTTAGCTTGAAATAACGAAAGATGTAGAAAAAGAGAGTAAGAGAGAACTCGGAAAATTTCTATAATTAAAATATCTTTGAAATAAGAGAGAAAGAGAGAGAAGAGGGAAAGTATTTTCTCACTGAGAGACTGAGAGAAAAAAAAAAGCGATCTATCTCTCAGTGAGATACTCCTGTGGAATCTTCCAATTTTAATATTCTCCTTCTTTTCTCAAACCACCACTACTACTACTACTACTACCACCATCCACCATCACCACCATCATCATCATCTTTTCTCATACTTCTTTTTCATAATCAAACCAACGACTACGACTGATGGCACTTATATATATACAAAGAATCTTCAAACTTGCAAAAGACGGCGTAGATATTATTTCAATTCAAAGAAGAAAAAGAAGAAGAAGTAGAAAAATATATAAGAAGAAAAGTTAACCGTTACCCACAACCACCACCAGTCGCAATTCGACGCGCCAAAAGCATAGTTTTTAGTCTTCTTCTCCTATACCAGTGACACGCATTACGCACACACATTTATACACACACATACATAAAACCATGCAGTAGCAGTATAGTAGCAGTAGTGGCGTCACTTGGACGAGTAACGCTAAAAGCTCTCCTTCCTTCATCCTCTCCTTTTTCCTCTTATAACCAAGCTTCTTCCTTTATAAACCCCCTTTCTCTCTCTCTCTCTCTTCTCTCAGCGCATGAAGATTTAACGAGTATAAGAGCTCGAGAGACTTATTTCCCCTCCTTCCTCCTACTACTTTTCCCATTCCTCGACCTCGTCATCGAGTCCCTTGAAAAATTCATGGGTATCACTTCTCCACCACCACCACCACTACCATCACTATACCATCACCCCCTACACTATATACCCTCCTACTTTCTTATACTACTCTCTCGTTGCCAAAGAAACCATTGGAGAGAACGCAGGAAAAGGAAAGCCAAGGAAAATGTAGACATTCACGCACGCACGCGCGTGCGTGTAATAGCGTTGGTAGAACACATTATTAATATATATATATATATATACGAAGATGTAAGTTGAGGAGGGAGTTGGAAAGAAGTGAATATTACGATATCGTAGGATACGCAATACGTAAAGAGTAATTAAAAAAAAAATATTTTACTTATAATGGATATAGGTATATAAATATATATATTTATTTAGAAAATTTTGGTAGTGTGCACATTAAAGTAATAGCAGTGTTACATCTATGTATACGTATGTACAATATAGGTACATAAAAAGAGGGACGAAAAGATTCGCGAAGCCAGCTCAAAACGACTTTAAAAAAACAATGAAGAGAGTACATACATACTGTGACCTACATATAATATATAAGAAACAAGCTAAAAAAGAGTGTGAGATAAAAAGTAGTAGTAGTAGTATAGTCCGCAGCAAAGAGTGAGTCCGGTCAGACGCGCAGGCGCACCTTATATAGAGGTACTTTTTATGCATTACAATATGTATATACGTATAAAGAAAAAAAGAAAGAAGAATTTTTGGATTTGACCAAAATAAGGACCTGAGGAATCCAAGATGTGTGTGTTAAAATCATATTTTATATACTAAGGACGGGCCTACATCACACCTGTGTAGATACGTCGCATTGCCCTGACCCTCTCCGCCCCCCCCCCCTTCCCTCCATCTCAGAAAGGTGTAGAAAGAGTAGAGTACACGTGCAAGCAAAACCTGCTTTAAAGTCATACAGAATGCAACTGTCTAGCCGAATGATAATAATAATGATGATGATAATGAGTCACTAAGCTAAAACATAAAAATTATCGGGTAGGATAAAATCGAAAGGGGTGGAAGGGAGGGAGATGATGCGCCAGAGTAAAAGTAGGAAGGAGAAGATCCTAATACTGCTGCTGCTGATGGAATGGGTGAGGTTACTGCGTACCTATATAGGATAAGAGAGATACGCATGCGGGGATTTCCTATATATATTAGTGGGCGCGCTGCAGCACATTATGCGGTAAGTATGATGCGACGGCGCCGTGTACGATGCGCGCGCGCGTTCTCGCGAGTGAGTCTGCTACCTCCCCGAACGACCGACCGACCGCGTGCGAGAGCTTGACTCTTATACCCATATATATCTATACATATATACGTGTACCCCCTGGTTATACTACTACTGCTGCTGCTACTGCCGTAGTGCTACTGCTACCCTTTCCACCTTTTTTACTCTTCCTATACCCCTACCCTCAACTCCCTCTTTGCTGCTACTCTTATGTAGGTAGGTAGATAGATATATATACACGGCGCGGCATAACGATTTCACTCGTCGTTGGCTCTCGATAATGCAATTTTTTTCTTCTTCCTACTACTACTGCTACTACTACTCCCAACGCCCCTTACTCTCTCTCTTTCATCCTTGCTTTGCTTTCCCAAGCCGCGCCCCAAGCTCGATCTCTCTCTCTCTCTCTCTCTCTCTTAGTCTCTCTCTATTTCTCCTCTTTTATTCTCTCATCCGAAGCGCGTTATCATCTCGTATATATACGCGCTATTTCCCGTCTATATGTACAACCTCTCCCTCTATCTCTTTTTTAGCTTGTCGTCGTCGTCGTTTCAGGTGCAATAAAGCACTTAGCTAGGCCGATTATGCTGCTACTGCATCGATATATATATATATATATATATATATATATATATATTATTACCGTTTATATATTCTTCAACTCGTCTTTTATTATGAATAGTTTCTCTCTCTCTCTATACCTCCCTCTCTCAAATTGTCTTTATTTTGGAGCAAAAACTATTATATATATATCGATGTATTCAAGCTTAATTTTCTTTATATCTTACCTTGGTTTTTTTTTTTTTTTTTTAAGAGATTGTTTATTGAACGGCAATGCAGATGAAAGTTGATTCAATTATGGAAATTAAGGGGTGGTGGTAGTGAAAATGTTAATTTGATGAATTTAATGAAAGTGAGCCAACATAATAGAGTAGTAATGTATTTTAGTTTTTTTTTTCCCTTTTACTTTTTCTTTTTTTCAATGAAAAATGTAAAACACGTGGCTTCTCTGAAAGTTTAATGTAATATTTTTATGTTATATTTCAATTTCGAGTTCACCGAGTTTTATATTTTATAAATGATAAAAATGAATGGAACACACTGGAGTAAAGTATAACATAAAAAAAAAATTTTTTTTTTTTTTTCGTTCAAGGTCTTTCTTGGATATGTCAGTTGGCCTTGAGATGTAAATTGAAGAATATCAAGCAACACAATAAGCGCAACTGACAGTTTCATTTTATTGACTTTTTTTTATTTATTTCGAAATTGTTGAAATTCACTCATCCGCATTTATGTAAAAATTTCTTTTTTTTTAAAAAAAAAATAAAGAACAAAAGTTAATTTTCCCAGACAAATTATTTATTCTACAAAAATATCTTAATTATTTATGCAAAGAAAAAAAATTCACTCTTTATTCTCATTTCCTGTGTTTAAATTTAATTGCTTTAATAAATTGTTCGAGAGAAAAATATACCGAAAATAAAAATATAATTTACTGACCTGACAACACAAAAAAAAAAAAACAATAAAAAATAAAATAGCTAAATTGGTTAAGTTAATCAAGTAATGTAAGATCGATTTTATCAACAGATAAAACTGTCAGACGTCGCCCGTCTAACCTAATCCTGGGTTGTACTACTTACGCATACAACGAGCTTTTATACCATGCTGCAATTTTGTTACTATAATAAATGGATTTTAATTACAACTTTTTTTTTATATATAAATATATCACACGGCCTGATTTATAGTCTACTTTCCTGATATATTAATTAAATCTTGAATATTTCATTTTTAAACGTGTTAATATAAAAATAATCTTTATAACACGAAATAAATGTTTTATTTTTATATGATTTTACGTAATTTCCTCGTTTAATAAAAGAAAAAAAATGTAAGAAGGATAAAATTTAAAAATCTGATGAATCATATATTAAAAAACGATGTTATAAAGTATCGTATATTTACTCATAAATTATTTATGCGTAAATCCCGAACAAAAAAAAAATTGTAATATAAAAGCAGTATATAGGTATACAGCCAAAGTATACATCAATTTTAGCTATACGTTTTAATAAACTTGAGCTTTTGTGTTCGAAAAATCAACCCTGCGGTTGAATGGCACGGTGAACTTTTAAATCGCACTCTCTTTTTTTTTTTTTTCAACGTACCAGCTTTATTTTTTTTTTCTCTTTTAATCTCTCTTTTTTTTCATCGCCTGTCGATACGACAATTTTTTTCTCTCTCTCTCTCTCTCTCTCTTTAACTTCGACATTTGCTTTCTGCCGTTTCTCGTTCAGCAATTTGACGTGTTATTTCAGACATCAAAAAAAAAAAAAATAAAAAAGAATGAAAATATAATCGTTTTCTCATACGAAAATATAAAAAAAAAAAATCTTATTATAAAATCTTTAATCGAGCTTCCGCTCTTTCTCAACTCATTCAACTACTACTATATTTTTTTTCTTCTTTTCTTTATTGTTTACGAGCTTGAAAGTTTTTCGATGTGTGCGATAGCGCCTAGCGCAACAAAAAGAAAAAGAGAAGGGAGAAGTAGGGAAGCGGGGGTGGGATATATGTGTATTATGAACTTCTAAATGCGTTACTGTTTGCCCTAGAAAGCGTTATTACGCTATTAGCGAGCGAAATGACGGAAATTCTTCCTGATAATTGATCAATAATAATTTTAATGATTAAATTATCAAAATTAAGTCCCCCTTTTTTTATATATAAAAACATTATTACTTATCATGTAAATATCTCATAATTATTCTCACTTTATTCATAAGCAATAAAGATTAAGTCTTAATTTATTATTACATTCACTCACAAACATCCAACCCCACATATACACATACAGATACATTTGCACACCTGATTTTAATCCTGTGAACTTTCAACACACCTCTATTGTATTCCCGGTGTGTACTATATGACTTTGAGCTCAAACTCTCGAATAAGAAAGAGAAAGAGAAATATATACCTACTGTTGAAAAGTCAAACGAAAAGCCCATCATATTCCGGCTAGTTGGCTTTAAATAATTAGGCTTCGCTTGCTTGCCTGCCTGCACGAAAAGCCTGCATATAATGAGGAAAGAGCTACTAGTCTCGTTGGTTAGTACCTACGTGAAAGTGCAAGCGAGCTTGGCACACTCGGCGCGAAAAATCGACTTGCATGACAGTTATGTGAAAAAAGAGTGAGAAGATAGAGAAAGAGATAGAGAAATAAGAGGTAGGGAGTAAGAAAAAGAAAAAGTTGAAGTTAAAAAAAGGGGGGAGAGGGAGTGTATATTATAGAGGAGGGCAAGGCCTCTTGCACCCAAAAAATTTGACTCTTTCTCTTTATCGCAAGTAAAAAGAGGTTAAACGCATCCCTACCCACCCCCCCCCCCACCTGATTTCTATATATGGATGTATGGATGTATGTATGAGCTTTTATACCAAAACTGATGTTACTACCACTACCAACTATATATATATCTCCAACCTTCTTTCGTCTCGCCAGGTCCACCTCGATTTCCCACCCACCCCACACACATATACATAGCACCAATCTACCTACCCAGCCATGAACTCACACCCACGGATAATCCACACTTACATATACATATATAAGCAAAGGAACCTTAGCAGCCTTAAACTTTGCACCTTATTCATATATATATATAGCTGACTCACACGCGCTCCTGCTGCTCACTCGCGCGTCAGGAGAATTATATTCGCGGATACATATACCTACTACTCCTCGTATTTCGCCCTCGAAAACGTCATCCTGTATCTATATGTACGTAGGTGTATATTATGTACCTCCCACCTTTTTCAATCCAACCTATATACCTATGTTATATTCCTTCCTTTTCTTATACGAATATAGAAGCAAGGAATATAAATATTCGGCACGCGAAATATCTTGCTTCGATCCATATACAGGTTTCTCTCTCTCTCTTTCTCTCTCTCTCTCTCTCTCTCTGGGCTAGCCCATGTGCCACTACCACCCCCAAGTACATACACACGCATGCACTTTAAAGAGTAACCGCGAAAAACGGACTTGCTCTATTCTATTCTATTCATGCGTATATGAAAGTGGTACATGTGCATGTATGTATGTATTGAACATATAAGTATATAACGCCATCGAAGACTCGTCATTTTCCTTGACCAGCAAACTCATCCCCTTCTTCTTCTTCTTCTTCTTCTTCTCATCCTTTCAAACAACTAACCCTCCTCATACTACTCCTCCTTCTTCCACTACAATTTTATAGGGTGTTTAAAAGCAGACTCTCTTTCTTTTTCTAATGTCTACCACCTTGCTACCACCCAACTACCCTTCTTCAATATCTCACTCCCCCTTCACTCTCTCTCTCTCTCTCTCTCTCTCTCTCTTTTTCTCAGGCGCCACGAAACGATTTCGTTTGAAAATTACCGTAATTCGTATGCTGATGATGATCGCTACCCGAGTTCGGCGATTATTTGGGGCCGCGGGAAATAAATAACAAGATGTATAAGAGGACGATGGTGGATATATATTAAAGTTTGATTACAACACACGTATTGCTGTATGTATGTATGTATTATGTTACTATGCAATGAAGGATGTTTTTTTTTTCTATCTCCTCTGATGAACGAATTAGCAAGTCGACATAATCTTATAAAAAAAAAAGATGAGGGTAAAAACATATACGTAAAGGCTAATACGGATTATTAATTTCGACTTGCTAGGTTATTAGATTGATATACTTATATACATATATTTTTTTTCTTATTTTTGGAGGAAGAAAAAAAGATGAAAGAAAAAGAAAGGTCGTATCTAATCAAAGGTATCATCATCATCTTCATCATTACTATCATCTTTGATACGTTCGAAATACGTATACTCATTAGGCCTATTTTTTGTCGATCTTTTCAAAAATAACCTAGGTCTTTTATATATCTAAACCACCATCATCCTTCTGTCTTCCTTCTTTCCTTTTCTTTCTTTATTTCTTCCTTCTATACATACATCGAAGAATAAATAGTGAAAGCTCGTCTTACGTGAAAATTAAATAAAATCCAGGCTCTCTCTCTCTCTTTCTCTTTCAACTTACGTAGGCAAGTAGGTATAGGGTATAATAAAATTTATTCGGATATACATCTCTCAGCAAGCCATATATATCTTCACTTATGTACGTACGTACGTATACATAGGTATAGTATAGGTACATATATAAGGAACTTCATTCGCAAGAGGGTATAGGAGAGAGAGAAGATATCCAATAAATTTCGACGGAAAATTTCCGGAAACTATCCTCCTACTCATCCTATACCTCTCCAAACTAATACTACTACCATTACTAGTTTTCACATACGTATATAAAAATTATCCATCTATTTCTTATATATACTATTACAAAACTATTTTTTTTTTACTTCACACGTATATAATATAATATAATAAATTCAAAAACATAGTTATAATATAATAAAGCTTTCGCAACTATATACGTAATGCAAGAAAGCAAGTATGGAATAACCAAAGTAAGGATCACGAAGCCATGATTCTGGGTAAAGGAATGGATGATGGTGGCAAAGAGCAAGTATAAGAGAGTATAAGAGTAAGCTCAAATTCAAGAGAATATGCAGGCAAGGACGCGGTGGAAGAGAAAATCTCTCTCTCCCTTTCTTTTCCTCTTAGTCCTTCTCAAGCTCAGAGGTAGGTAGGTAAAAAGGGAAGAAAAGGGGTGGAGGGGGTTGATTTATTCATATTCTCATATTCTTGGCCGCGACGGCGACGGCAGCGGTGGTGGTATACCAGCAGTAGTAGCAGGGGCGGCGGCAACTACGACGACGACATCGTATAGTCGCTATACGGCAATAACGACGGCGCGGTCTTTGAGTCTGCGCGGTAAGCATCATCACGCGCGCAATGCGGCAGGCAATACATATATACACACGATGAACCGTGAGATAGAAAAAGAAAGTAATATAATAAAAGCTCAAACTCTTCTTATTTTCTTTCTCTTTCTCTCTTTTTTTTTTTAATCTTGTTATAAAAGCTCTGGAAATGTGTGAAGGTGGAGAACGTAGTATCTAGTGTATGTATATGTAAGGGTTGTATATATAGGTATACATATATATGTATCTCTTTTTATGTATGTATGTATGAGAGAAGCTATATGTGTGTAGACAAGTAAAGACAGAAATGCTGATCTCGTTAGGACCGCGAAAGCGAGCATCGACAAAGTGTTTCAAAGACCTGACTGAGAGAAATAGAGAAGAAGATAGAAAGCTTCGTGCGCTAAATTCAAAGAGCGTATTATTACGGTGTACTTTGAGCTTTTACCCAGGACCAACCTTAATTTTTTCATTTTTTTTCTTTCTTTCTTTTTTTACTTTATTTTGCTGCGCTATTGCGTTTTTTCCTCTCTTTTTTTTTTGCTTTTCTATTTCATTTAAGGATTTTTATTCGAGAGCTTGCAGAGGCTGTGTATTCCAACGCATTTCAACGTGGTTATATATACATACATATATCGGCCTTGCGCGTTTACGAGTTTAGTTGGGATTATTGATTTTCAAACGCCTCTTCTTCTTCTTTTACTTCTTCTTCTTCGTGAGAAATACCATTTTCTATCTGTCTCTCTTTCACTTTATTCTCATTTAATTCTAAGAGTAAAAGTTGAAATTATTGGATTGCTTGAGCTTTTAATAATTCATTTGACGGAACTTCATTATCTTGATGATAATAACGATGATAAAAATGTTTTTGTTGAAAATAAAATAAAAAAAAAAAGAAAAATAAAGGGTTAAATGAGAAAAAAAACGTTATTTTTTTTGTTTTTGTTCGGAAAAAAAGGGGAGTAGAGGAGCTTGATTGAAAAAAGGGCAATGTCTTCATACTTGCTTGTGCACGAGAGAAAGAGTCGATCAAACTTTTTTTTTTTTTTTTCACTTCTCTCTTTATCACTTGAAGGTCACCCGTTTCGGGAAGAAAAGCACGAAAAGTGGATATTTTTTTTTCCTCTCTACTTCTTCGTCTTTCTCTCTCTCTCTCTTTTTTTTTATTCGTTCGATCGTAGTTGGCAAGCTTGAGTGGATTGAAAATTAAATGTGTTGTTTGAACGGGGGCAAGAGGTGCTCAACAAAAAAATTCAATGACTTTATTTGTCCATGCACTTTTAATTTATATGCATTATATATGTACTGTTAAGAGCTACTATAATTATGTAATAATCGATGTTACTTGAGATTTTTTTTATTACGTATAATTATAATAACGTAATTGCAAAAGCTCTGTGTTTAGCATAAAATAAATATTTTAATTTATTCTCTTTCTCTCTCTCTCTCTCTCGACAATGACTTTTTATTCGAGGTCCTGGGTTTAAATAAAGAGCGACATTGATTAAATCTGTAAATGAAATTAACCTAGTTCTTTTTTAAATCGCTTTTGTACATGACGTATCTCTTTATTTTATTTTATTTTTTTTTTCTTCCTTATATCTAAATTTGAAAATCAGGACAAATTTAAATTCTTGAAAATTCTTACTAAAATTAACCAAAAGATTATTCAATAAAATCATTATTAAATGTATTTTATAATTACAGCTTTATTCTTATTAAAATATGCAGAAAATGTATACGTATAATGAATAATTAATTTAGTAAAAAAAAGAATAATAATAAAAATTTCACACGAAATTAAAACTCGCAAAGTAATTACAACTTATATAATTACCATGACAACCTAAAATAAAAAACAACAGCAAAAATTATTTTTACACTATAAAAAAAATAATAACTTTCTTATAAAATTATTTAGCTGCAGTATACTTATTCGAGTCCAGAATACCAAAAGCCAACTGCATTACTATCTTACAATATAACCGAATATACCCATACCCATCCCAAAAAAAAAAAAAAAAATTCCCTTTAAAATTTCCTGGATCGAAAATTCGTTGGATGGCAAAAGGCGATATCTACTTACCAAACCCTCTGGATATGTATATACATATACATACATATCCCTTTCAGCTTTACAAATTGAAAATAGCATTCCCCAAGCTACTTTTTACTCTCATACCTTTTTTTTTCTACTCCCCAATATAAATCCAACGAGTTGCTCTACAAGGCTTTTCGAAATTTTCATTTACTTCATTCCCCTTTCCCTTCATCACCTACCCCTTTTACTTCTCACAAGAGCTTGCACGCAATATATCGCTTGAGAGCTTGATTTTTCGACACACTAGGAACTACATACACATCTACACACTAAAGCATTTCTCCTTTTTGAGGATAAAAATCCTCTGAAGCTCTGCAAAAGAGGGCTGATGCAATTTCGTGTAATTTTCGCTATATAGTATATATATAAAGTATAGCAAGCGCCAAGGGGGTCGAAGATACATTAGAAAAAGCTACTATACCGCATATCCTGTCTCTGTGTGTGTGTGTATGGCTCGCTAATGGATTTTTCTTTTCAAGAGAGAGAGAGAGAGAGAGAGGGAGACCAGTAGCCGAGAGTGGCACTTTTCAATATAACACATACATACGTACATACACAAACACACACATACTCATCGTGTCCTGGTGGAATTCTGTATTTTTCGTTTTTTAATACTCTCTTGAGAGAAGAAGAGTGAGAGAGAGGATTTTTCGTTTGACCTTGTTCGTTTTATTTTCACAGTTAGGATTGAAAATAAGAGATATACACATATATAGGTAATAGCTATCAATTCTGGATAATAAGTTTTAAATATAAATTCCAAATGTTTGTGGATTTGAGTGTTTAATCGATTTTCTACAATGATTTGCACTAAATTGTATTTAATTCTTGTTTATTATCAACAAAACCAACTCAGGCATTAGGAAATAAACTATCAGCAAATACGTATTGAAATTTTACCATTAAAAATATCTACTATCTTCGTTTCTTTTTTGTTGTTTACCATAAACACTCAATATTTAAATATCTCTTTTCTACAAATAACGATATATAAATCATTTATCGAGAAAAGAAATAAACTTTTTAAAAGTCAACAAAATAAAAATAAACTGCCTGTGTATTTAAATAAATTCATGTTAATATATCGAGCATAAAAAAAACCAATAAATTAAATTAAACTAAATTCAATAACTTGATAAAATCACTTAAATACATACTCATAAAATTAATTAATAAAATAAATAAACAAATATATTAAAAAAAAAAAAAAAAAATTGAGCAATCTATGTTATTGCATCAATATGCGCACGCTTAATTTTCCCAAATTCTCGAAAGGGTCAAGTAAATGGAATTCGTATTGCTCTCAGCTATACATATAAATATAGCTAAAACACAGCTTAATTTCAAAACGTAAATCCACAACGAACAAGCAGGGATTTCAACTTGGTTTGTCATATATATATAGCTCCCTTATAGCAAAACCCTTTGTTTCACGTTTCTCATCTAAAATTGCAGTAGCTTTTGCTTATTAATTTAACAAGATTAATAATCAAATACCAAAACCTTACAATAAGTCACGTATAATGTAAGATACTCAATAAAAATCAAATTTTAATAAGAAAATTATCATGTGCTCTATTGACAAATTTAATATGACTAGCATTAATGTATAGGTACATCATATTATATGTATGAGATATGTATGTAAATGAAAGCTTGAAATTGCTGCTAATGGAAATACCTAAACCACCACACGTGACACCCACATCATTATACCTATATAGAAATACATTTTGAGAATTATATAGGTATGTACGTGAAAATATTTATATATCACATGTGTGTTGAAGAAAATTCAGTGTGAGTTAATTCAAGTGTATGTAACTATACGTTACGAAATTGTATTCAATGGCAAGGTATTAACGTTTCGACATTGATTAATCCACATACGATACTTTTAATCATTTTGATAATTAATGCAGGATGTGTAGTAAGCTTTTTTTTTGTTTAGCATTTTTTTTTTTTTTTTGTCCTTACTTTCTTTTTGTATGGGAATTAATTATTGATAAGCGATGATACGCGATATTTAATGATTGACGATCTTTAACCTAATAGATTGATGTATGAGTCTTGTATAGTATATAGTTTGATAATAATAATAATAATAATAATATACTTTTAACTAAATTCTTGTTACATCAAAAGCATTGATATATACATATTACAAGACATTTAATGAATAAGTTTTTGAACGTGTAAAGCTACTATATAATTACATACACGTGTGTAAGTGTTCACGTGTTTGAAACATTTATTCGACTTATCGTCAATTTAAATCCAAATTACAAAATCGATATTTTCAAGAACATAAAAAAAAAATAAAGACTTTTTTTTTATATTGTATATAGGTATACATCTACGTGTTAATTTAATCCTCACTAAACTAAATTAATTTATCTATCCTGACATTTATTGCAATTGCAAAAAAAAAAAAAAAAAAGGAAAAAGAAGAAAAACGAAAAATTAATTGCTAACAGTTAGCGTAAGAGATGCAGTGATTCGTTGAAACAATCCATTCCAACAAGGCTATTAAGCTCAGAGAGAAACAATTGTTGGAATATAGAATATTTGAAATGGCAATTACAAGCAAATTCCGGTATGAAAAAGTCGATATATATCATTCAATTCCTTTTTCCTTTTTTTTTCATTTTTCCAACTAAACACAAGACTTTAGACGTTTTCTGGCAAAACATTATTACACTTCCGCGCTACAAAACAATCATCCACTCCAGACTCTCACGAAAGTCTTGTTATCCATACCTATACATACATACATACATACATACATACACAATACGCAATACACAAGAGCACGTAAATATACTATGCTTATACTTTGAATTACCGGCTTTGAAATATAATGGAAACACGTGCAAGCTCGCAATACGCCTCGTGTCTCTGTGTTTCTCTCTCTCTCGGCTCAGTGTATTTCCGGGGGCATGAAATTGCGCAATATCTCTCTCTCTCTCTCTCTCTTTCTCTCTCTCTATTTAACACTCGAACAAGGAAACGTGTAATCCTAAAACAGGAATAAAGAAAAATCGAGTAGCACAATATAGTAGAGAAAAAGAGAGAGAGAAAAAAAAAGGAATCAGTAGAGCAGGTCGAAAAATCGCCTGCCGCGTAATTTGGTGCTATATAGTACCTATATATAGGGAGGTAACTTGATTTTCCTAAAAGCACCAAGAGAGAGAGAGAAAGAGAGAAAGAGCTACTCTCTTTCCTGTATGAGCTTATATAGAGTGGTGTGCTCAATCAACTTCGCACGCCCCGTATGTTTCACGACTTATTCGAAAAAGAGGGAAAGTAGGCTCAAATATATATACACAAACGACACGTGCTTTTCTAGATATCCAAGTGTGTATGTGTGTATGTATACATATTGGCCTTGCTTTAGAGACCTTGGGATTTTTTTTTTTTTTTTTTTTTAGGGTAAGGTATAAAAGAGAGATAGAAAGAAATAAAAAGTATAGGCAGGAGGTTTTAATTAATTAGGCGGAAGATGCGTGTATGTTAAATTATCACTCCTGTAGCGTTAAATGAAAAAACAAAAAAAGAAAGAAAAAAAAAGATAAACGTATAGTCAAAGTTACGTGGGTGTGTGTGTGTATATTATATATACGGGCCGCGCACGTGTAAGCTCGTGTCTCTGGGAAGTTCGCGGAGGCCCTCTTTGCCCCGGTGAGATTAGAAAAAATTTCATGGCCGAAAGAGAGTATATGTATGTATATGTATGTGTGTAAGTTCGCGTGGTTGAAAATAAGGCCTTGTGCGGAAGTTTATTTTAGCTAATGAACCATTTAAATCTTTTATGAATATAAATGCAGACGTATACGCCAGCCAGCCAGCCATCTACCATCACCGTCCGTTAAAGTTTGTTTGTGAATTATAAATTTTCTCTTTTAACTTTCTTCTTTTTTTCTCTGCCTTCTCTCTCCCTTATATAATACATCTTTGTCCATAAACAAGCTCCAAACTAATTTGTTGTGCGAAACAAAGAAGGAAAGAGAGAGAAAAAAAGGAAGATAATGACTCTCTGTATTTTTTCGCGTCATTAACTATCACGTAAATTAGCTGCTTGGACTTCCAACGTTTTATCAAAAGACACTTTCCGTATTATATATTCAACAACAACAACAAAAAAATAGGGCCTTGCTTGTCATTTCCTTTGGCATTTGTATATATAATTACAACGATATAGATACGTTACTTTAAACGTAATTTAACTTTTGTCTATCTATTTTATTTTCTTGTAATTTTGTTAAAACTAAACACTACCGACAATATTTTATCTTATATATTACAAAATTTCTACTGCGACAAATCTACTCTATTACATGTTTCGGAAACCTAGCTTTTACATATATACATATGTATAATAAATGTTATCTAATTATAAGAGAAATAAGGGAAGCCTTACAAAATTGTGCTCAAAGTAATACGTACTAAAATTAAAGGACGTGACTATGTTGACACTGTAATATGTTTTCCTAAAAAGACTTATTATTAACAATTTTAGTGTTATTTTTTTCTTTTTTTTACATATTTATTTTGTTATATAAATGTGTATTACGTTTATGTATGATAAAGTTTATTTTTGATGATTATACATTATTTTAAAATTTCTGATGCAATTCAACATATAAATTTCTTTATAACGTTAATTAAATATGTGGTATCAAAATTAGAACAGAAAAGTTTATCACCAATATCTGTTACAACTTCATTAAATGATATTATAAAATAGTTAAAAAAGATTTAAATGGCTTCTTTATTAGCTTTTATAAGCTTTACTTTATCTCTACAACGTAGATCGTTATTATTTATATTTATGCATTTATATATTTCAATTTAAATTATTATTATTATATATCATTATAAAAAATCGCACCTTATATACACGCATATAACAACTTACATAAAATTATATTTATAACGCTTTTAACTTGAGTTTTTTTTCTTAATTACACTCGACCTAATGAGTATAAGATTTTTTTTTAGTTTAATGACCAGGTGGACTTAAAAAAAGCAGATATATTTAATTTACCACTTTAAGATTGCGCTTATACCTCAAAAAAAAAAATCCATCAATGTTGCTCCCAGAAAATATAGCACATGAGAAAAAATTTAGGGTAGCTTTTTCATAACGACCAACGCGAGATTGAACTCTCTGGTTTTTCAAAAAGTTAATCATAAGTCGTACGACATGCCAATTTCAATAAAATAGTTAAATTTTATAATCAAATTAATATTTTATTGATTATAAATAATATTTTCACAGTCAGAATATACACAATCTGTGTTAGAATAGTTCAAAATTTGATCGATTGCTACCACCTACAAGATATGTCTGACACTAACGTATACCTTATCTACTGAATGCTGTTGCGCGGCAGTAGATAAAACCGTTAACTGACTTACCATTATAAGATTGATGATATTGTGATAATAAACTATATATCTTACCAACTGATGTTTTTTTTTTTAAATATAATGATTGATTTTTATGATTAACTCAAGCTAAAATATTTTATTGTGTAATCTGTATAAATTATATATATATATATTTTTTAAATTTTATTTGCCATTCCTTCATCACGTCGCATTCCCATTTAAGCTCGACAAGGAAAGTCTTTACAAAAGGGAGTCCATTCTATATTGTCATGTTAACGTTCACCTGTTTAATATAAGGGCTGTAGCTAGAATTTTGTTTATATTTTTTTCTCGATCTGTTAAATTAGGTCAGCTTCTTTCTTCATGTGTTTATCAACTAAAGTTCTATATTTAGCGCGTTTTCATCCTCTGCTATGCTAAAGTCGCTGTCTGCCCTAGAACCTTTAAGTAAATCTTGTAATCGATGCTATATTCCCTTCATTTTTCGCGCATCTTTGGTCATCCCCAAAATCCAGAATCACTGAACCGAGTAGGTTTTCACTCGATCGGAACCGGCGAAAGATTTGCGTTCAGCTGAACTTTTGCCTGTGATACTTATTTTTCATAAATGAGCTCATTATCATGTTAGACCTGTTGATCCGCAGAGATTTTTTTATTTCCCTCGACCCTTCACGCGAACGTAACGAATCCCATATACCATCCGCTACGGGATGATGCACCGCTACGCAGTTACAGGCTCTAAGCATGGAATAATAATGATGATAATAATAATAATAATAATAATGATAATAATAATAATAATAATAATAATAATAATAATAATAAGAATAATAATAATAATAAGAATAAGTATATTCTTCTTTTATTTAAAATTGGAGTATCGAACACTCAAGTAAATAGTACATAACGAGACCCGTAGGTTCGTCTGCTTCTCAATATCTCATTTCCCATTCGATGTAGCTCTCCCGACATTTGAAGGTGTCTTCAAGACACTTAAAGGTGCTTTCACGATACCTGATTTGCACATGGTAGATGCTGGTTTTGGATAACAAGAATCGTGATCCCTTCGAATCAAGTAATCTGTCAGTTGTTTCTGAAATATTGGAGAAGATGTAACTGGTTGAGTTGACGAATGTTGCACACTTGGCTTAACCGTCGGAGTTGGAACTGACGATGGCTTGTTTGGTTTTGATGTAACAATAGGTTTGGCTGTAGTTATAGTATTAGGAATCGATGCAGTGTTAGACTTGGGTGTAGTTATTATAGTATTGTGATTGGGTGCAGTGTTGGATTTGGGTGTTGTTATTATGGTATTAGGATTGGTTGCAGTGTAAGGCTTAGATGTAACAGCAGGCTTAGATGCGATTGAAGAAGGGGGAGAATTATTATTGTTATTTTTATTTGGAGAGGAGTTTTGATTATTTGATCCATTACGTATGGATCTTCTGCTGATTGTATGGTCATAAGAAGGATCATCGTCTTTATCCTTAAATGTTGATTTTGGTATTTCATGCGATACCACATTATCATTAATTATGTTATTCATAACATCATTTATCCAGTCCGCATGATGTCCAACCTTAACAAACGCAGCTCTCTGCTGTGCACGTGTATTATCAACAAATTCCCCACTAGATAAAACTAAAAGAGCGTAACCATTTGCCTCGATTCCAGTACCACTGTCAACCTGGATAGAACAAAATATTCCATATATTGCAATTTAATGAAAGATTCGTTTAAAAAGGATAAATTTTAAAACAAAATAAAGTTCTATTTTAGCAGTAGTAAAAAAAAAATTGAAATTAGATTTAGAGCAGCGCTGTATAATTTACCAGACAAGGACCTCTGGTCAATACGTCATCTTTCCAATCTAATATTGTACACATTAGAGCATCACTATTGCAACATTGAAGACCACCTGCGACCATTTGAAGCGAAGTGTACGTTAGTTTCTTATATATTCGCTTAACTACATTCTGGAATTTACCAGTGTTTTTATCAGGTACATACTTGGAGACTTCATAACCAAAGCCAGCCATTAAAACTCTTTGTTTTAGTACCTTGGTATAAAGTGGATCATCTTTTTGTGGTATTTTTAAAGGAACCAAATTATATTTTTGTAAGTCTAAATTGTCCCGCAACTATAAAAAAAAAAAAAAATTATTATAATAAGTTTTTTTAAACATCATTTGCAAAAAGATTGCCTTCTAAAGTATGTAATTCAGCAATAGCCTGCGTAAATCTCGTTTAAAAAACGTATACTTCATACCCAAATTGAATACTTAAGGATGTTAATTTCTCGTAACTTGTTTAAAAAATAGTAATTGTTAATAACATTTGCATTGTCATAAAAACTTTCCCAGTCGTTCCAAAACACCTGCTTTCCGCACTTGTTGCGAAAAATACACAAAAAAAAAAGAAAAGCAAACTTACTTCCAGAAGAGCAACATCTAAGTCAATTAGTTCTTGTTTGGGTTGAAAATCTTTATGTGTATGGACTTTATAAATATCAGATTTGATTGCCGATGCCATTAAGTTCAAATCATAAAAATTTGCTGCGATTTTTATTGACTTCGTAGTGACGCCTCCAGTCATTGGTTCTGTTGTACAGTGAGCTGCAGTGCCAACCCATTTATCTCCAAGAATGAAACATGTGCAAATGATTGTTCTTAAATAAACAATAGCACAGGTGAAATTAAAAGATCCTGGAGGAGCTATAGCACCCCCGACTAGTTGTTCGGCTTCTAAACATGATGCTAAAATACAATTATATATTACTAGCAAATAAAATTGATTAACTTGAAATAATTATTTTCATCTTTTCATCACTTCATTAGTTTCGATTCACCCAATAATTTTTTATTTATCAATAAATAATATTATTTAAAACGGCATTCGAGAAGGTCGCCTTTTTAAACGGGTATTCTGGGTGTAATAGATAGTTTCGTAACAAGGGCGTAAAATACGTCTTTTTCGCACGAGTAGTGATCACCCCACACAAGTCGTTGGCGAAACCGATCACGAGAGTGTAGGGGGATCACACGAGAGCGATAAAAGACGTACATTCGAGTTGCAAAGAATATCTTTTGTGATTCCGTGCGTAAAATTCAATTTTACGCACCGATTTGGGTGTGTAAAATACTACTTTTTGATACGGTGCGAAAATTTTTTTTTCGTTTTGAAAGTTCGAAAGTTAGCAGAGCGAAAAAGACTTTTTGATACGAGTGCGAGAAAACAGATTCTTGACTCGTGTGAATATTTCACCTATCTTTCGATTTCTTTATTATGTAAAGTTAGTTTTTGAAAATTTTTAATTAATTACATTTAATAGGATTGTAATTTATTTATAATATTATAATAGTTAAAAAAGTTACTTTAACAAGTGTTTTTGTTCTAAATAAATGAGGATCTTATATTAAAATTATTATTTTTAGTTTACGCAAATTTCAATATTAAAAATAGAAGGTATAGTAATAAAACATTTCTTACATTTATATATAATATGTTTAGTTTAAACTTACCAAAATTAAAAAAATTAAGGATCAGCAATTTTACAAAGATAAAATACATTAATCGATCCATTTCGATAAAGTATATAATTACAGTACATGTTCAACTACCTTATATACGTATCTCTTTATAGATAAGCTTAATAAACTGACGTCAATCAACTTCTTACTTTAAAATAAAATTTTAAATTTAATAAAATTCCACTCAACATCGGATGGTTAATCAAAAATGAAATTTACAATAATCATTTTTTTTAGTTCGGTTTTCCGTTTGATTTATAATCTGGCGGTGAATGAACTATGACACCGTATATGTGTAATGATGTAAAAAGGGTAAAATTTGGTTATAATTCGTAAAAGGGCCCTCGTGCCTGTAAAATAAATAAGTAAACAAAATAAATGAATATGTAATTTCTACTAGGCTATAATCTTAAGCAATTTTAAGTCTGTTGTTGCGCATGTAAGACTATTTACAAATGATTTGTAACTGCGTCAGTAGTTTCTCACAATCAGTGAATTTAATTAAGAATAATTTGTTTAAAATCTAAATTTTAAATTAATGGAAAATATGAGTTTGCACAAGTAACATCCAAGGTAAAAGTAATATGTCAATAATATTATTAGATGTTCAATTCTCTCTTAGAGTTTCGGTGTTGCTGATCTATTCGTAATGCGATTGACTTTAAATAATCACGTGGTTCAGAATAAAATTTAAAAAATAGTAAGTGTTATAAAAGTACAATACTTATTAATTAAAAAAAAAGTAATAAAAATAATTTAATTTTATCACAAAAAGGAGATGAGCCAAAGGGCGCAGTCATCTTGTCAGCATTTTATTCGTGCTTTCATTGGCCGATTTTAAAACGCATATCCATTCTCTGCTTAATTCATTGTCAACTTCAAAAATTAAAAAAAATGAGTGTGTGGCATACGTGCTAATGTTATACTTCTCGTTATGTAAATAAAAGACTATTGAGAATATCAATACAGTACAAGCATAATAGTCTAAAGATAAAACGATAGACTTTTAACTAGGAAGTTTAGAGTTCAATTTCATAAAATCTAACGCTTTTTATCAGTTTATCTCTTTGAATTCTCTGCAACGCGCCATAAAGAACTTCGTTCTGAAAAAATATTTGAATCCAAAATCCAATTTCGATTTATTATAAGGATATTTATTTTGTAAAAAAATTTTATTAATATGTGGGTGTAAATAAATAAATTAATTAGAATATTTATTGATTACGGATAATAAAATATTCAATATATTATATGATGAATTAAAATTTATTTAAAACAACATAACAAAATACACATGTTCAATTAAAAATACACTATTGTATCTTTCTTTACGTACAATCTTTTATACTTAATAAAAATAATAATAATTATTAAAAGCAAAAAAATAAATATAACTGCCAATGGCCAGCATTGACAGACATCTTGTTATTAATTATATTACGTATTAAAATCGCTAAAATAATGTGATTTTACAATTAAAGCAGAATCGATAATAAGCGTATAATCAAATAAAAGGAAAAAAAAGGTAGCTATGCAGCATTTTATTACTAGTATATGTACTCAACAGAAGAAATAAGTTGAAATATACTAGTATACATTAAATTATCAGCTTATCAAAGAACAATATCTATTAATATTATGAATTTGAATCTATATAATCTTTTTTTTATAGTAGCATTTAACGGATAAAAAAATAATTGTAATAGTTTTTTTTTTTCATAAGTCTTCGTTTTCATTTTTTTTTTTTATTCAAGTCTTGAGCTCTTGCATATTTATGCGCAATATATATTTAACACGTATGGAGCTAAAATACAAAGTTAATTATAAATAATAACAATAAAAATAATTAAATAAAAAATAAGCAGAAAAAAGTACACAATTGTTTACATATCTAATTTAAAGTCAAATTAATTTTGGGATTGTCGTTGTAATATATATGTACATCAGCATTAATCAAAATGTAATTCATAAAACACCATAAATTTTCCTATATATCCCAGTTTATCTTTATATAATATTATACAACGAAAAAAAAAACCAAAATATAAAAAACCATTGGTGTTTATAATAGTCCAATCAATCTACGAAAACCCCATGTTAATTTGCCGATAATTGCTAGTAGCAAAAAAAAAATATGGTCGTATAGAAAAAAGGAAAAGA
>JAPYZE010001183.1:0-63472 GCA_030522805.1 Leptomastidea abnormis | reverse complement strand
ATTGTAATTACTGCATATTAGAGTAATATAATTTGCATCTATTCGATTGGAAAATCAAATCAAGCGTGAATTTAATATCATTTGTCTTTCTAATTTGTAAACAATAAAATATATACATTTATTTCTAAGTTTTTTCAATTTACGTTGGTTCTTGATACTACCAATAAGATACATGTTTTCTATACGCAACATTAAACATTTCGTCGCGCAAAACTCTGATCGCAACCTTTTCTTAAGTGCTCTTGTGTCATTTTTATTCACACCTTTTTAAATTTTTTGAATCGAAAAATTTTTTATTTCTTCATTTAAACCAAGGTCACGAATATCTAGATCTATTCTATAACCTACCAAAAAAAAATTTTTTTTTTCAGTTATCCTTACTAAATAAATTTGTCCTTAGATCGGTTTTTTATCTCACAATTAACACTACACAAGCGTGAAATTTAATACGTGCTTGTTTTATAAAAAAAAAAAGAAAAAAAGAATAAAAAAAAGTAGAACTACGTAACCAAAAGAACAAGTTTATTTTAATTCAAACAATCGTATAATTTGAATCAATGTCAAGTTAAAAAACTGAAAGCATGAATTTCATGAAAATAATACTTAAGAGAGAGAGAAAGAGAAAAAAAAGGGGATAGGTTTAAATATTGTGCAACATTATTCTGTCTCTGATTCTTTCTTGAGTTCTCAATTCTCCAGTTTAAAGTGTATATATAACCATTGTTCTTAATTTTTCTGTATACACACACACGTTGACTTACCCGAAGGCCATATGGTGTAAATGACATACTTGAAAATTGGAATTACTCAATATGGCTTATGGTAAGATTTTTTTTTTCTTTTTTTATTCTTCTTGTCGTAAATGTGTCGCACTAATGATATCTTTAATTCAAGCATAACGTAGTTTCCATATCTACACGTCTGTATAATATTCTTAAATATATCGTAAAATTCATCTGAATTGTATACGAGATCTGATAATACATTGTAAAGCCAAGGAATTATACATCAAAGAAATGGTATATTAAAACATTTTCTTTTCTTATCCCTGTTATCAATAACAATTAGATATCTAAAACGTATACACCATATCATATAAAAATCAGCACGTACCAATAATCTCTTCGTATCATTAATCCCAAATATTAAAAAAAATGGAAAAAAATCTAAATTACCCATTAGTACTACAAAATATCTAACCCACAATTCTCATAAAAAAAGAAAAAAAATATATTTTTCCCCTTACAATTTTCATTCTCTCTCAAGCATGAATAACATAAAAGATATGTATAGGCAAATTATTATATCACGTGTCCATACCACATGTCTCATATATTTATAAACCCCTTATAAATTACCTGACTCTCATATACCAACACACGCACATACATATAAAACTAGGACAATCTCGCGTATATATACCTACAAAAGTCACTAATCAAAAAATTCTTACCTCATAATAAACACACGATAGATAAACTATAATAACAGCAATTTTTTTTTAAAAGAAAAAGGATATATTGCATCCCTCCTTAACATCCTTCCTCACCCTACATCCTATAAGCTTGCAACGTCCTGATTGCTAACTTGTCATCAAATAAGAAAAATTGAGGATACACGCGCAAAAATCATTTTCCACCTCCTCCCAAGAATTATAGTAGCAGCAACAGTAGTAGCTTCTCCACATACACACGCAACACTAATATTAATATAGCCACATAGGTGACTACTCATACATGTATCCTCTCAAATGCGCCGTACAGGCCCAAGATAAGCAGCATTAATAGCATAAGTACTTATAGCATATACTTGAGTAATTGCTCGCTAGTCCGGCTCTCTGGCAGTATACCTATAAGCAGCAGCATTAGACACACTATAGTATAATTAGAGTGTCCCATGCGAGTATACTATACAGTGTACTGTGACGTTCTCTTTCTCTCTTTCTCTTTCTATATGTCTAATGACATCAAAGCGAGCCCCGCGTGCAAAGCTATATAATACCATTACTTCGTATATAAGAAAGACTGTATATATATAAGACACACACCGCCTTACCGCCTATGATGTGACGAAAGCGACCTAAAAACACACCAAGAAAGAAAGAGTAGACGTGTGAGTGTAATGTACGTTTGTTGCTGCTGTTGCTACTTACTGCCGATCGTCATATACACCTATACCTATAATACACAGTGTCCCTTGATTCAGTCGCTTGTCGGACACCGATTATAACGCGCGCTCAGCTGCCTCACTTATCGCTCCGGTTTGTGTGTGAGCGCGCATGTGTTAGTATACACGTGTTTCGTGAGTGTGTGTGGATATAAGATTGTGTTGTATATGTCAGTGTGGGTGTTGTTGTGTAAATATAGAAATTTCATATGTTTTGATAAATATTTTGGTGTTTGTTTGTTTGTTAAGTATCTACCGGCAAGATTTTATTTGAGGTTATAGATAATTCTACTGGAATAATTATATCTACAGAACAGACTGATGAAGTTAATGAGTTGCGTGAGTGGAAAGTGCTATGAGTGCACTTTGTGAGACAGGTATGAATATATATATATATACAGATATTGTCTAGTTTTTTTAGAATAATTAGGATAATTTAATTAACTTATACTTGAGATTATCTTTTTTTTTTGGAGGTTATTTATTTTCTAATGATGATTTCTAAAAGTAGATTGTATAGTTTAAAGAGTGTTAGCAAATGTAATAGATGAAAGTAGCTAAATTTTGGTGAGCAATGACTTGGCATTAATTAAAAAAGAAAAAAAAAATACTTGTCATCTAATTAATTATGACCGCATTTTTAATTTCAATGATCTGCCTTTTGATTTACCTATTGCTCCAGTAGGTATATTCTCTTTATTAAAGTGTTTTATTTTATTCAGTATTCAGTGGATAAATCCAAAATGTAAACAAGATAAGATTGATATTATATCAAAGATTATATATTTAAATTTAAAGATTAATTGTCATAAAGAAAAAAATGAAATAATATCTAGAACACAAAACTCAACAAATTCCTTATTTTTTTTTACAATAACCTAACAACACCTCTAAATTCATATCTCTCTCTCTATTTCTCTCTCTCTCTCTCTCTCTCACTCTCTCTCTCTCTCTCACTCTCTCTCTCTCTCTCTCTCTCTCTCTCTCTCTCTTTAATCTCAAAATATCACAAGCTTACAAATTTACAATAACGCAAAAGAGCAAGGGAAAGCTAAATCGATATAACATTCGATTTTCCCATGCTAACCGTAGTAAGAAAGAAAGAAAGCAAAGTTTAAAAAAGAAAGAGAACCCATTCGCGATCGCGTTCAAGCAGTCGGTCGGTTACGCGAGCAGGTCAGACTAGACGTAATCGGCAGTTTGCTAATCTATATATATAAGTATATCTATGGCGGAAGTGTCAGGAGTTAAGAGTACAGGCCAATTATAATGCAGGGCATTTTCTTGCTGGACCACACTATATAAGTGTGTGTATGTGTATGGTGAGACTTATATTCTGAAGTTTATTTTATTTTGTTGGTATATAAGACTAACTATGCAGATGAATTTTTGTTGAGGTGACGTTACGTCGTTATGTAGGTATATATATTATATGCTGATTCTTATCGATGTAGAAGAAAGGAAAAGTTAAAAGACTTTGGAAAACGGGGAACTTTGAATTATAAATAATGGCTATAGTGTCAAGGGATGGGAAAGAAAATAAAGAAGAAATAAAGAAATTGAGTGTATGAGTGTGTACTTGTGAGTTGACGTCTGTACTCGCGCAATTGTTTTAGATGAGTATAAATGTTGGAAATTGGATAATATGAGTGCTGGAATTATTTGATTTTGTAAATATAATGGTTAGAGGAACTAACTGGTTTTATAGTTTGAAATTTTTTAAATTAAAGTTTATTTGTTAAATTAGTTCATGTTTATGGTTATTGTTGAGGATTTGGAAAAATTTTGGATGAATAAAAATAATTTTTGCTTTTTTAATTTATATTTAAGAATATTAAATTAAAAAAATGTACTTGGTGCATCAGGTGTTATACAGCAAATAAACTGTTACTACTTTTTTCTCTTATTGCGACATACACACGATTATTCGAACGTATACTTCTTTGTACAGGTATTTAGAAATAAAGCCGCTGAAATACAACCAAATGTTGAAATTACAGACTAAAACTCTCTTCGTACTATTACACACTTTATCGTGATCGTTTTACCATTTTTTTTTCTACTTTTCTTTTACTATTTAAGGAGTAACTTGAAATTTAGACGATTGATTGTGTCAAATAATCGTGACATAACATTTATATTGATTGATTGGTTCGTAGTTAAATATATATTAAATTCAAAATTAAAGAAAAAAATGATAAATAATAAAAAAATTTACATTACAAAAAAGCCAAGACTCTTTAATGTCTATCTCGTAATCAGCAACTAAACAGACACGGGTGCATATCTTTAAATAACTATAATTTAAAGACCCGTTATTCGGCCACGACTGTCATTTAACAGGTTGAAATTACCTTAAATTCTCTCTCTCTCGGACTTTTGCACTTGTGTAAAAAAAATATAAGTCTCTAATGATAAAGGTAAAGAATGTCTTACTCGCAGGCCATGGCATCAACAAGACATTGTCATGGGCTGCTGCTATACCTTACGTAAGCTGGAAAAATTCACGACTTAAATACCTTCAAAAGCCAACGAGATGTTTAAAATGTTTATGTACAGATATACAGATATATGTGTAACCTTTCGCTTTAGTTGAATTTACGTAGGCTTTCAAAATATTTACTTACCGAGATCGTGATTCTTTTGAGGAGCTGAAAGACTTGCTTTAATTGTCTGCGTGAGGATGTTATTTTTTTCTTCTTTAATTTTTTCTTTTTATACTGGGCTGAACACGGTAATCATGTAGATTTGGGATTGAAATAACAAAAAAATATATTGTTTGGTAGGAATTGTTTGGTTTACTGTTATTCTGTTTTTCTTTTTATTATTTAAATATTTTTTGTAATAAAAGTTAAAAACATTATAATTAAAAATCAATGTTTTTTGTTTTTATAGCATTATTTGTTAAAAACTTATAAAAAAAATTTTTTTTGATTAATTATAAAAATAATTACGTCGATGTAATATAAATTGACTGATTAATTTTCTTAGAAAAAGATCGTATAATTCATAGGAACACAAGAAAATCCACATAAAATACTTGGTAATTATTAGGCGATAAAAATCTTTATGTAAGAGGACCCATAAAAACAGATTCTTATTTACATTTAATTAAATTAAGTTACATGCGAGAGACATTACCTATATTTAATTAAAAATTTTATCTGATTTTAAATTGTTATATTGGCATTTTATTAAAGAATGTTGATTTCTAATTATTTTTTTTCTTTTTTATGTTACAGGTGAGTTTCATAAATTGCTACTATTTTAAACCCTTGGAAAGTGTAAGTTATTTTATGAAATTAAGTTTATGCAAAAGTGAAACGTAATGAGTGGTTGAAAATGTTTTTGAATTTTACAATAATTTTATTACAAGAAAAAATAGTTTTTTTTAATTTTCGTAAAATAAACTTATTAAATAATTTATTTCACATTTTATAAACATCAATTTATTCTATTTAACATTATTAAAAATTTAATCTTAAACAATAATTAAGTATTGAAACATATAACAACATATGAAAATAAAAAAAAATTTAAGACTTTATAAAAATCTCGGTATTTTGCTAATCGTATCAGTCACGGTTGTCAGTCTGAGTGATCCTGTCTGTTACTACTGAAGCATAGAAAATACACGTGTCGCGAGAGATGTAATCTTTCCGGCCTACGCTTTAGTGAAAAATGATGATGATGACGATGAAAATTTTATCGACTATTGATCCCTAGATTTTGATAGTATAATGATCCGTTTTAAATTAGTATTTGGATGAAAATCAAAGGCATTTATACTATAATAATATGGAACTGTTTACGTTTACAATCGATTGACGCAACCTGTCGAAGAAAACTTAAATACGCGTAATTTTTCGATTAGTTGTACCAATAATAGATAAATTTAACAACGTCATTTAACTTGATGAGGCTTTTTATATATGAAACTTACATTGTTGATCTTCACTTTCTTTCGTTAATGCCTACGTTTTTTATTATCAATAAAAATTTTTTTATTACGATTTCAGTAAAATTATCGTCTAAAAGTTCAATTAACTGATATCACGTGTACTATTATGAGCATAAATTAACCATGTTGATTTTCAACTTTTAAGTTTTTAACGACGTTCTTTAGGTTTTGAAGATTTTTCTACGAAATTAGCTACAATTAATATATAATCATCGTTTTCTTTCATTTATTTTATATTTTTTATATTACTAACTGCTAATTGCTTTTATTACAAATAAATACTAATTAAGGCTTGTAATTTTGATTTAGTAATAAACTTATATTTAAAATGATAAAAAGAAAATGAAATTCTGCTTGAAAATAAAATGTTTCGAATTAAAAATTAAAAAAAAAAGGACCTTACCAATTAGGATTAGATTCATCACAAGAAAAATAAAAATAAAAATGTAGTTTTACCGTAAATCCTTACTATGATATGTATCCATATATAAAAAACGATCAATTCCAACTCATCTTCAAAAGTAAGAGAGAGAGAGAGAGAGAGAGAGAGAGAGAGAGAGAGAGAGAGAGCCTGATTTTTTTCTTTCTTAAAATCAATAAAAAAGCGACATGTAATCATTTTAAAAGGCATATCGAAGGTCATCCAGTCGCGTTACACATCTTCATTCTTCGTTAGCCACGTATAAATGACACATTGAAGAAATCCATACAGTTTATAAGAGTTCATTCATCTTACAATCTATTATCTTATAGATCGTAAGATGAGACCACCTAGTCATTGACCCGGAGACTTTAAAAGGAAAGTTTTTTGATCTTATCGGTCAATTATCTATACAACACAACATTGATAAATGATGGCTATTAGATTATCGTTTGATTGCTTGTCGATTTTCTAAATTTGCTTAAAAATTGATGATTTTGCAAAATTAATACTTTTACTGTTCATGGATATGTATGTGTGTGGTTTACTGTTAGATAGATTTGAATGTTTTTACGATCACTCGTAAAATTTGGTATTTCTTTGATTTTTATTTCAAAAATCGACTTTGACTTATATAATAGCAAACTTGAGCATTGATAGTTATTTAAGCGCTGACTAGACTTTCAAATATTCGCAATTTAATGTTTTTTGCACAATACATAGTGGCATATGTCTTATTCGTATCACATTTACGCAGTTTACAAAATCTATACTTTACTCCATTTTCACTTACATAAAAAAAAAAAAAAAAAATTACTATACAAAAGTGTGACATCCTAAAAAAAAAGCAAAACTTCACCCTGTAGTTATCAAATCAGCATGGCTAGAAATCAGAAATCAGTAAAATCTCAAAAAAAATTGCAAATAGCGTACCGATGTATAGCAATAAGTCGGATATCAATCACGGATCCTCGACATAATTCGGCATTTACGTGTCCTTCGCGAATTTACGTTTCTTTCAGTTATTCGTTTACTTCTACACCTACATATATATATAGCTTCAACGAGCCGAGAAGTCTCATCCACTCTCGATTAGTAGGTCAAGGTTGATAGACACCGCTATTTCTTATATCGTCTGGAGTGTGTATATGCGTGTCTTTCTATTGCCACATAACTACAATGAGATGTATATACATACGTATACGTACGTACATATGAGAGTTCACGTGTAAAGAGTTTATATAGAAGTTGAATTAGAAGTGTGTGTGTGTGTGTGTGTGTGTGTGTGTGTGTGTGTGTGTGTGTGTTTGCGGACTTTTCTTTTAGTAGCCAACCGGAAAAGGATTGTAAGTGAGCTGTGTGGTAGTTGTGTGATGATGGTTGAGGTTAGTGATTCTATGCATACATCTTGGTATATTGTCGAATGTTGAACTCTCGGTTGAGAAGGACGTATTGAGTACTATGTGTCGTTAATAGCGTGTAATATGTTGCGAAAGATTTTTATGATTTGGTATATATTGTGACTTGTGTGTATGTACATATACATGAATGTAAGTTTAAGTATAAGTATGAATTATTAAGTCTGATGATAATGTATGATTGTGATTTTACTTTTTTTAATTTTTTAAAATTGTTCATTATTTTAGTACATTATATTTTTATAATAATTGTTAAAGTACTATAGATGTAGGACTTTTGTAAAAGTATATGAGAAAGAATGCATAATTTCTGACCTATACAAATACTATAATTTTATTAAATAAAATAAATGATTCATGTTTGACAAATTAAATTTAATCATTCTAAAATAAAAAAGGCCAATTTTCTATTTTTCTAATAATTATAACAATCGCAAAACTTATAATTTTCAAGTATCATGGTGTAAGGCATCATTTAATTTTTTTTTTTTAAACTTTTAAACACAATATACCTACGCACATCTCCAAGTTAATAGAGAAATGTATATCCAAACGATCTTGATCGTTGTATTGCCTAAAGAAAAAAAAACCCACACACATACTCACATGTATACTTAATAGCAAACATCAATTTATATATCAAAAGGAAATCCTCTTTCACGATCACTTTGAACTTACATTTACCAAACCACTTATCATACACCATCTTTATACACTACAAACAATCACCAACACTTAAAAAAAAAAAAAAAATACACAGTAGCACATAAGTATACCAAGTACCTTTTCGAACACATATACTATCCATTTCAGCTGTATTACTTTGCATGTCACGTACTTTTCGACTTGAAATTGTTATATACTCAACGACCTGAACTCTGTCATCCCCTCCTTTTTTACATATTTTTCAATCATTGCGCGATGCGAGAAGTAGAGCAGTACATACATACGTATACGATACGGGTCAAGGTTATACTCGAACGCGATTTCTAATTGCTTGACCGATCGACCTGTTGCCGATTTTATACTAGAACAACTTACCGATTTCAGGCATTTCATTATTATTTTTTTTTCGGTTACTGTGTTAAAGAAAGTTTGCTTTTGTATTTTTTTTCTTTTCTTTTTTTTTTGTTACCGTTTACTTAATAGTTGTATAATTTCTGATTAATTTGTTCGCAGATGTTTTGTTTATTAACAAATAAGAATTAGTGATTGTTAAACTTTCGTTTGACATTTTCATAATCAATACCATAGAATATAAACGAAACTTTAAAATAAAATCATATAAAACTTTGGTTGATTTGAATATCAGCAGATGCAGGGAAAGTCTCATACATATATTTTTTTTTGCAGCAGGAAAAGAAAGTCATTTTTTTTTTGTCTTATCTACAGATCACTAGTAGCTTTGTATACTCCACGTATCATTAATTCAACAGAAAATATGAGTACAGATTACAAAATGTATGTAGGACGTCATATATATGGGAAAGGATTACTTGAAATTTTGGATTTTATTGAAAGCGCAAGTTATAACAATATTGCCTGTAGACATATTCACTTTCTTTCATTTAAATTTCCAGTAAAACTTTTTGCAAGATCGTTAATTTCAAATTAAAATTATTTTTAAATACTCACTATCACATTCATGATAAACGAAATGCGCACGTGACCTACCAAAAGCCATATTCGCTCAAAGTCACTCACTCGTCTCATTCCTTTGTAAAAGTACTTACTTCGCGCGATAGTACAGATTCACGCGACACTCACATGCATAATAATCACGAAAGCGATGACGACCGTATATAAGTTTCGGCAGGTCACGTCTAGCCCGCAGGCGTATACCAAATACACATTCACACACACACGGTGTATAGAATAAATTCTTCTTTATCTTGTTTTCCTTTCACCTCGTCTATACTCCCCCCCCCTTCACTCATTTTTCTTATATATTTTTCTACATATACTTAATACTTTCTCGCTCTCTTTTCGTCTATCTACCAGTTACTTTTTGATCATCTACAGCTTACTCTCCGCACAGATCTTGCTTTGTACTCTCTTATGCTTTTATTATATTTTGGAGCTTTTTTCTCACCCTTTTTTTTTAATTTAGTATATATACCCATATATGTCCAATGATATACATTTTCTTCACTATGATTTCTCTTTCGTTTGATTTTATGAGAGAGAATATTTTTTATTTTTTTTTTTGTTGTTCGTTTATTTGTGTTTAACGAGGCGTCGTTTTAAATCATGTCTTCAGTAGACAGATTTAAGCTTTACTTATAATGGAAAATTATTTGCCTCTCTTTTAGCTGTGAAAGGCGATAAAAGGATAATATAAACGTAGAGATATATAGTTTTCTTTTATATGCAGTAGAAAGAGAAAGAAAAAATAAGCATAAATCAAGTTTAAGTTCAATTAAGTCGTTTTATACTCTCGAGAAATGTTTAATTAAGGTCTGAAATGTTGCGTATAATAGTGGATATAGGGTTTTTGACTTATTATGGTTTAATAAATGAATGTATATGTGTTTATAAATATTTGAATAATTACTGAGAATTTTTCTGGGTAGGTAAACATAACGTGCGAGTATGTTTATATATATATATATATGGATTTTAATCGTTTTAAAATCAATCGTAACACGAAACTTCTACTTAATGTTCGATCAATTAATTTGCAGTTGACTAACTTTGCAAGGTTTTTATAAAAAAAAATAAAATATCTGTTTCTTGATCATTACGACAGTTTTTGCATATAGATATACGAACAATTCATGTTAAACGATTATCGATAATGACAATCACTTGACAACTAGACTCTTTTGATTATCTTTGACATATTGACATTTAATATTTACAGATTTGCGCGACTTTTTAAAAAATCTGACATACCTGATTACATTAGTCGATTTTTTTTTTTTTTATCAGCATTGCGATCTTTTCGCAACTTCAGTAAAAAGAATATACATATCTACCAATATAGCATCAGGTACTAGTTACTGCCCAACGAAAAATCTCAGGAATTTAATAAACTTTAATTATCCCTTCTATATCTTTTCCTCTCTCCTTAATTTAAGATACACGCATATTTCTTACATTCGTTTTCAACATCCTCTTTAACAACGATAGCTCGCGGGGCTGCTTCTTTTTTTCTTCACGTTTTGCAATTCAACTGCTATATACAGCATACAAGAATAAAATGCTAGTTTTCGTTTCTCCTTTTTTCTTTTTTTTTTTATTCTTCTTCTTTTCAAAGCCACTAGAAAAGTTGTTATCCTTCGAAAATACGACATTCTCACCCACTACGTCACTCTTTTTTTTTTTTTATTTTTTAACCGAGTAAACGATAAGAAAGTCACGATTTGTTTCATTTCTCTTTTTTCCTTTTTTTTCAGCTAAAACTGCATTTTTTTTCTTTTCGGCAGTGTGTAAGAGTATGTGTATGTGTACATGTGTGTGATATTTAGCAAGCTTCGTGTCTAAGAAAATTTAGAGCGTGTTTAAGGAATGGTGTGTTTACGAAAATTTTCATTACCTAATCCGTTTTATTCGTCTTTTTTTTTTCTTCATCAACTCATGGAATTAAATTTATTTTTGTTAGTAGAAATAAAGATTTTAATGAAAAATCAAATATCGAATAAAATTAAAAATTTTAATTGATATTATTTTTATTATTTTAATTATTTATTTACCACGGAATTAATTAAAATCAATTGAACAAATTCTGTATAATGTAGATATTTGTAAATATTCGACATATATTTTTAAAAACAATCTATAAAATTCGGAATAACAATTTTTACAATTTAATATCAACATTGTCAGCATAAAAAAATACGCAATAATATACAAAAGCTCATACAAATTACAATCTAGCCAAGAATAATAAAAAAAAAGGAAGCACAGCTCGCCAATACTCTTGCACAATATTCGCGAACTAAGAAACCGGCGCACACACACACACACACACACACACACATACACTAATACATTCCCCTATCCTCTTTCTGTATACAGCAATAGACTTATTCCTCGACAATCTATACGTTCGCTTACGAAATTCCAAGCAGAAAAAAAGGCGTCTCCGCCCGCGACGACATAGTGTAGTTACACTTCCGGTGAGGCTTACCGCAAGCTCAAATCAGCTAAACCCAACTATTATTCAAATATATATATATTCCCTTCCTTCCAAAAACGCATGCATACACTCTTTGCTGCAATATCTACCGGTCTTACCTCTACATATACGTACCTACTACTTGAATTTTTTTTTTCTTTCGTTCCTCTCCTATACATATAGGTAGGTATATACAGCTACCTTGCGCGGTTGAATAAATTACGCGCTGCACTGCGCGTAAGCGCGCCCCGTATATATATACACTCCTAATTGACTTTATGTGAGCTAAGATACGCAGAGAGCCTATCTTTTTCTCTTTCTAACTCGGGATGTGTTTTGTAAGAGCGTCGGCGTTGAGAGACAGAGAGAGAGAGAGAGAGAGAGAGAGAGAGAATGAAAGAGAGGCTATTGCATATGTATGTGTGTATGGTGTGGTTGAAAAAAGAAGAAAAAAAAAATGTTGACTTGATTGATTGCTCGCTCGACTTTTCGAATGATACACAGAGGTGAGCTTGATTGAGTTTAGCGTGACCGTAGGATTTCTGTGTTTAAATGTGTCTGTGTGAGGATGTCGTTATAGCTATTGGTTTCTCTTTCTATGTATATTCTCTCTTTTGGTTTTAGCTATGCCGATGGTTTTTCAGTCTGGCTAATGAGGCTATTTTAACTGCTTCTGCTGTTGCTGCTTGGAAAAACGCAAATTTTTTAAGCAGTTGATCATGTGATCATTTATCTTGTTTTTCTTTTTTTTTTTTTTGGGTTGAGAGAGGGGGGCAGGATATTGGGTAAGGTATATGAGATTTACGATGTCTCGAGTTGTAAGATGCATTCGTTATTTCTCGCCTCTTGTTGTGTTCAAGAATTTGGTGTCTTTTTTGTTTTTTTTGAATAGGTGCTTTTGAAGATACGATGTGAAAAAACAGTTTTCTATGAACTAAAAAAGAAAAAAAAATAATTAAATTGGACGATACTGACTTTAAAGAATTGATGATAAGATAATTTTTTCTTTTTTGATATTCAAAAATTATACCTTGCTTCTTATAAAAATCATAAAGATGTCATCATTGTTTGTTTAAACGCGTAACTGGAAAATCAATTAAGTTAATAAGGTAACGATATAAAAGCAAATTTGAAAGCCTCACGTTTACACACAAATTAAAAAAAAAACTACAAAATTCTATGCATTCGAATATATCTACTATTTTTTTCCTTTTTTTATATATATCGTTCCATTCTAATAGAGAAATTATGCAAAATCAATTCGTAATTATCACAGCAAAACTTCCCTACCTTGAGATAAGAAATCTGATCGAATCCTTGATCTCTGCTCTCGTCTCATTTTTATAAATACACACACACACGCGCGCGCGTGCACACACACACACACACACACACACACACACACACTTCGACACAACCGTAGTTTACTTTTTTCTATTAAAACCAGTAAAAATAATCTTTCTTAACTTAATGACCAAAAACCGGCCAACACTAAAGTTTTTCGATCGATTAAATCAATCTCTCTCTTTCCTTTTATTCCTTTTTTTTCTTCTTTATATCGTCATCATCTTTTGTTTATCGTTATTTTAACGATCTTTTAAAAGCGCGTTTTTGCAGTGATCATTTGATTATGAACCATGATAATTTACCAGTCTGTTATTTCCCTAGTACGTAACACAAAAAATGACTTAATTTTTTGGTTTTACATTTTGATCGTATAAATTTGCTTTTTTTTTTATTTTGCGTAATTTTACCCTCAAATTATGCGGATATTATCATCGGTACTTAAAAGCTTTTGTTACTATTCAAAGAAAAAAAAAGAGAAGGATTATTCACATCTTTATTAGATTCAAGGTAATTAAAATTTTGATTCTATTTAAAAATCGTTAGACAATTTAGTTTCAGTCGAAATGTAAAACAGACCTATCAAATAAACAATCTTTATATCATTCAATCGAAACGCTAAGTATAGAAGTCGTGTGATGGAGTCGAGTTTGAGAACAAACACCTGCAATAAAAATAAGAAAAGAACGTTCCTTTCTCACGTCAGTTTTAATACGGTCTCGCAGTGAGATGAATTGAAACGAGTGTGATTTTAATTTAGCCATTCACTAAGTTTTTCCTTTCTTTACAGCTCCCGTTTACGTATAGAATTTCAAGGTATACCTACATTTGTAATTTTATGAATATATTACACGAGGCTAGATGATTTGAGAAATTTATATTGAAAGTATATTACAATCACGAGTGTCGCGAAAAATTGTGAGGATATTACAATTAGGACGTTGACGAGCCTTAAGGCGACATTTGGCAATATTGGGAAATGAAAAGCGATAATTGCTATGGCCTCGCTATGATCGTCGTCGTGATGATGATTTTAAGAAAAGTCAAGTGTCACGTGTTTATACGTGAATACACGTTTGATGGCGGTTTCGTTAAAAAATGAAAAAAATTTAAACGAGGTGTTTTAAACGAGTTTTTGGACATTTGAATTAATTGGTAGCTTCGATTTCATTGTTTTTGTTTACATTTTTCTTACGATATTTTGAAAAATTAATCGAATTCGATAATTTATTTCTACGTGGATTTACAGTAAGTAATGAAAAATCACAGAATTGTAAAAAAAAAATAAAGAAAACTATAAAATTAAGCAAGCCAACGTCAATTTTGAAAAATCAATTTCACAATAAAAATGTCCACCTAAAATCCCACGTCATTCAAAACTACAAAACTAAATAGAAATTAAATTAAGACAGTACATCACGAGACACACACACAAGACAACTTTTGTTATATATCCACGAGAGTAGGTTTAAAATAAGTCGACAAAGTCTATAACATCGGATATACCTGTTGCTTAGTTCATTGTAGTGTATAATACATATACCCTCCCCTCTATAGCGTGAGATCAAGTCACACACTCTCACTTGCTCATGAGTTTTACCGTCTATGTATGCGTAGTCGTAACTACTACTATTACTACTATACTATGTGAATTTAAGAGAATCGGAATGACGACAAACGTATAGTGGCGCTGTCAAAGATTTGCAAGCTTTTAATTGCACTTGAGCAAGCGAGAGCGAGAGGTTGACGTTTTTAGTGGTTAATGAGCAGTGCATCTGGATTTAATAGGACACGTAGATTTGTTTGAAGTTAAATTAAGTGATGCGAGAGTGAGATTTTAAAGAGCAGGTTTTAGGTATGTATGTGTTATATGTAGGATGTGATGGCATACGTGGTATATCGTCGAGCTTATAAAAGAAAGAACTCGAATAAATGAAGCTTGTTTATTATGATTCCGACTGGTTTACAAAAATAAAGACAAAATGATGAGAGAACATAGTGTAGATTAAACTGACTTATAAAAAAAAAAATGTTAGAATCAGTTTTGTATGATATTTTTTCCTTTGGTAATCAATGTTTTTTTTCAACTTTTATTTTAATAATTTTGATCACAGTAACTTACTTTTTCGCAAAAATATAAAAACATCATTAATAAGAAAATGAATCACTTATTTTCAAAGTTCTAAATCCACACATAATTCAATTATTTCTATCAGTTCAATTCATTAATTAAACATTTTCCGGTGCATCTCCCAAAACGTAAAAATGTGATCTTAAAAGCCATCCATAAATTTACGACCTCCGACAATTGAATCGAGCAACTTCCGCTTTAACATTTTTTTTAGTGTTACACTGATGTCTTTTAAACCCAGTGTAGATATTCTTCATACAATAGTACTTCTCTCTCCCCCTTCTCAATTTTTTTCACCAATAAATACACGCGCGCACACACACACACACACACACACACACACACACACACACACACACACACACACACACACATACACACACATTTTTGTTCCGAGTCCTGATTTTGGAGAAAGTGCCAGTGCGTTTTCCGGCGCAACAGTAACAACAGCAACAACCTGAATCTTCATTATTTCGGAAAGCAAGAAAAAAAGAGAGATAGAGAAAGAAAGAAAAAGGAGACGTATAAGTTGAGAAAGAAGGTGTGATCGCAATCGTCTTGCCTCCGGACTTTTCAGTTTTATCTTAACTCCAAGAGCTATTTTTTTTCTTACTTCATCTTTCTCTTTCTTATTGTAGCGTATGCGACTTCCGTCGTCTTTTCTTTCCTACCCTTTACTGACTCGCATTGTTTTCCGGACTGCATACATAAATTTTTCCAGGATTTCTTTGATCTTTATATAAACGCTGATTGATCTACTTTTTTTTTTGTCTTATAGTTTATGATGATTTTGGCTGAGCTTGTATTATTTTATGGTTGATACTGTTATTGCCTTTTGGATCTGTTATGTATAGATTTTTTTTTTTTTGAGTTTTTAAAAATTTTTTTAATGACTTTAATAAGTATCTATGTAATGCGTATCAAAAATAGAAAAAAGAAATTGAAAAGGATGACATATACGTGTGTTATTAAAGTTGTTGGCAAATAGTTAAAGATTTTTTAAAATTTTTTTTTTTTTTTTGTTTTTTTTTTTTTTTTTTTTGATTTTTTTTTTTTTTTTTTTTTTTTTTTTTTTTTTTTTTTTTTTTTTTTTTTTTTTTTAGTAATTATTATCTTAAAAAGATATTTCAACACTGTGTAATTACGTTTTAATGAGACTCAAATACCATACATTTAAGTAAACAATAAAACAAAAATAATAAAAAGAAAAGAAAAAAATGATTAATTATATTTATGTAATTCTTAATCTCTAATATATACTTTTTATTATAAAATTACGACTAATTTTTAAATTTTACTTTTTGTTACAGGTGAGTTTGCAAACATTTTTATATACATCTTATTCCAATGATCGTAAGTTTTATAAAAATCATCTTTAATTTAATTAGATCATTTTATAAATTTAGCTAATTACTATTCACCCAAATAACCCAAAAATATGAAAAATAACAAATTAAATTTTTCATTCATCCATAGATAAACTTCATCAAATAAATCATTATCACCAAACCCAGACATCGTAAAAAAAAATAATGTTCCTCTTCGTATAAGAAATAGATCTTCAAAAGTAAGAAAAAAAACAACATAAATAATACTAAATTTACACATATAGGTATATATCGCGACGCGTCGTCCAAAGTCATGATTAATGCAATTTCGATTCCGGCTAAGCGCGAGAGCTCACGTCCGGACGCACACACATGCTTACATATATACGTGTGTTCTATACTACTACTGTCGAGAAAGTACGCAATAATTAGTGTATGTTTCCTTGGTATAGTTCATGAAAAAATGAAGCTACCGGAAGTGCCGGAAAAAAAAGTAAGAGAGTCGCGCGCGTGTGTGTGTGTGTGTGTGTGTACTGGGCAACGTTTTTTTTACAAGTCCCTCGTGGCTTCTATTTCTATTCCACCTTCTCTTCACTTCTTAAACCGAGATATAAAACTCGACTATCTCGTAAAGTCGCCCGTTGCGGCCGTAAAAATGCAACTAAAACTCCAAATGGTCGTTTCGAGTGTACTCGCTTCTACTGCTGCCTGGCTGGCTGGTTCTCTTGAAAATTTAATCGGGTTTTAACAGGTGCTCTTTCTCTCTATACTTTTGTGCTATCGTTTAGTGAGGTGTATAGTGAAAAGTCGTGTGAGAAAATATAGTTTTTTTTTCTTTTTTACTAATTGACAGTAGGTTGGAGTTTTTATATTTTTGTACTATTTTTATAATTTTTTTTTCTTTTATTCCTTTTTAATTTTCGTGGTTTTTGTAGACTGATCTTATGTTGTATAGGATGTATGCTGAATTTGGTATTAGATGTTGGCGAAGGTTATAAAATTCACGGCTATTTTTTTTTTTTTTTTTGGTGAACGGATGTAACGCAAAAACTTGGCAAGTTTATCTTGTTTAGCCGTAATTTACCATAAGCGAGAAAACAAGGAAACAATTTTTCGTTTTAAAATTAAAAAAAAAGAGAGAATAAGAGTCTTTGTTATTCCTTTATAGTTTTTTTTCAGAAATTGTATTAATTGTTTTGCGATGCAAAAACTATTTTATAGCTTAAAATGTAAGGAGTATAAAAATTTAGTCTTTTGTTTTGAAGATCTCGATAATTTTACACCCAGTGAAATATGAAAAAAAAATTTCGTTTATTCAGTCACGTATTTCCATCAATCTCACGATTTTGGTTACGATTTTTTAAAATTTTTTGTTTTAAAAACGAAACAATGTGTAATTTACCATATACTATCCATAAAACAAGATTGAATATTTTAGTTTATTTTACTGTTTTTTGACGACAAAACGTCATATCTGTATTTAATCTCGCAGGTACAATAATTTATCGTACATTTCTGCTAAATCACATTAAAAGATTTTTGCTTTTTGATCTTCGCTAAAGTTACGGCTAATATGATTGCCCCATACGAAGCAATAAATAACATACACATACATACACGAGTTAAAAAGTATGAGAGAAATAGCAGAATGACAGTATTCAGTCTCGATATAATTTAATGCCAAAAACAAAAACACCACTTTCACGGTATTCTATACCATTATTCTTACACTCCTCCTCCCTCCTTTTATCCTTCCTCACCTAGTAGCTTTTTTGTTCCCCCTCCCAAAAATTAGTTAGTCTCCAGATTCAAGGAAACGACCGCAAAAATAAAAAAAAATCAGAAAAAAAGAAAGAAAGAAAAAAAGAAGTCAATAACACGAATCGAATTTGTTCGTTAGTGTCATTGACCGGCAGCAAAGCCAAGTTCATCTCGCGTTTCTTATATTTCACATGGAATTTTCCTACTTCTGTATAAAGACGTTATGTGTGCTTATGGGCGAAATAAACACGACAGAAGAAGCTAGCGTTAAAAGTAAAAAGAGAAACAAGAAAAAGAGAGAAAAATGAGTCTTAAAAGTTCTGCGATATGTATTTGTAGCCCTAGCTAAAATTGTAGCGGAAACATGTAAAGGATGTACACGTCACGGATATTGTAGGATATTCCATTTCGATGTATATCCAACTAAAAACTTGTGTCGTTCTATAAGTATTTACCTATATATATCTATATATACCCTATGTATATTATATTATGTGTGGTCGCCGCAACCGGTTTTTTTTACCAATTTTTTCGTGAATGGCGCATCGTCGTTTATAGTCATCAACCACACAGGTATTATACATCCCATTCAGTCGAAGAATTTTGAATTTAGTAAATGAGAGATAGATATACGTGTGAGGCCCAGTTATGCCTTGAGAGATTTTAATTTTTAATGCTATGTCCATATAAAAATGTACACCTGTTATACATTTTTTACTTATTTTTTATTTATTTTTTTTTTTTGCATTTTTAGAGATTGATTTATTTTTGTATCGCAAAACTTCGTAGTTTTCGTCTTTTAAAATTTGCAAATTATTTTTAATTAACTTATTTGTCAATAACAGGTGGTTTTTTTCCAAATTAAATTAACAGTTTGTAAAAAAAAAAAAAGATTTTAAAATAGAATTTTAATGTAACCACACAATTTACATTTTTTCTAATATATACCTTTATCGTTTGAATAACATACACACACGTTTTTTTAAAAAAATCTTAATTTCTTACCAATATTATTTATCTATTTCAATGCAAAATCATCACTTTACCAAAATTATAAAAACCATTCATTGAAATCTTTGAATCTATAAATATTTGTTAGTTTGGCACCGCTTTTATACTAATACAACATTATTTGTTTCTGCAAAAACGTTCGTACAACATTTTTTCTCAAATTTGTAAATTCTCAAAAACAGTTTATGAACTAAACACACAATACAAATATTTTTCCTTGCAACAAATACCCAATAAAAAAGGATAAAACACCTAATAGCAATAAAAAAACCACGCACTTTTTATATCCCTCCCGACTACTTTTATAAGCGTTTACTTGGTATCAAAAAAAAAAAAAATAAAAATAAAATAAAAAGAAGTCGATTCACATGTTTAAGAGAAAAGGATTAAGCGCTTCAAGGACTTATACATGCGGAGATGTAGCTCGACAACCTGTTACCATCGGTGACTTTGACGCCTGGCTCACACGTCGTCGTCGCTTCGCTCAACTTTTTTTTTTTTAATTCCGTACGTCAGTCGTTCGTTCAATTCAATATATATCTATATACCTTCACACAAAACTGATCTATCCGATATACATATGTATAAAATAGCGGATCCAGTATATTTATGAAGTCTTTGATCAATAGCGGATGTCGTTTGTCAAAATAAATACGAGGATATATATAAAAGCGAGCATCGACTTGATTTTAATTTTTTCAGAAATCTATATGTGAATAGGAGTAATCGAAAAGGATGGAAAACGCGGATTTTCCACACTACATGTATTTCGTTAAAAAAAAAAAAAAGAGTTAATTTTGGAATTAAACCCAGAGAATAGATTTACAAAATTTACCAAATTTAAAAATCTAAAATAAATACAAAGGCCGGTGATGATACAAACAACAAAATCAGGCTTATTAGCGTGCAAGAAAACGGAAGCGTGACCGAATGGTAAATTGGTACAAATACCTGTACATGTAGATATATACACTTGTGTTAAATTAAATCCAATGTGGATGTGGGCAGGAATACAAAATTCCATCTATATTTGGTACACCCAAGTTACTCAAATGCCGTTGCTTAACAATTTATTCAATTTAGTCTCTTATTCTTTTTTTTTTTTTTTTAATCGAACAATATGACACGTTCTTTGGGCTTTATAAGCAAACATTTCGATGCTCACGTTGAGATTTAAATTTAACAAATTATAAGAAGAACCAAGTGTATCGTCAAACTGTAAGAAAGAAAACGAATGCAACAGCATCTATCTTTTATTTTTCATTATTTAAATCAGTTCCTTCACCTGAAATATTTAGTTAAAAATGGCGTTAGAAGAGTCATCGAATCAGTATGCACACTCAACTAATCCAAAAAAAAAAAAAAATATTAGTCTCCCTTTTCGTATTTAAATCGACCACTTTTGTAAATATATGCAACCAAGCTTATGCTCGCATGCATTAGAACACTCGTTGTTAAAATCTCCACATATATAAACGTATGTGTCATTCTTAAAAGCTTTTCGTTCTACGAAACCAACTTCTCGGCTCGCTCCTTTTGACAAAAGCTTGTACTTGTACTTAAGTAAAATAGAATTGAGACACGCTTCGTGCAACCGTAGATCCTTGAACCTTTAGACTTGAGTATGCTCTCGAGAAATTGTTTTTTTTTTTTTCTATGTTATGACTATGAGTATAATTAGTGTTTGGTGTTGTATTTTAAAGGATAGGTTGTTATTAGAGCTATTGTTTTAAAGTACTTAATGTCTTGCTCTTTATTTAACTTGGCCATGCAAAATTGTTGAAATTAGTTTTTTTTTTTTTTAAGATGTTAAATCTCGTTCACTTATATGAGCGATTCGAGGACATTTTTAATTTTAAATGGTATTGAGCAAGTTTATTGTTAGATCTTATGAAATAGATTCTTTTTTTTAATTTGATAATTTACCGGAGAAGAACTTCTTAAATAACCATACGTGAGGATTACAAAATTTAAAATTTGAGACAAACAATTAATGTTGCTGTATTAATCATTACTCAGAAACGTGTGATATAAAAAATTTATATATTTTTGAAAAAAAAACTGTTGTTTTCTTCTAGAAGGACTCATATTTATTCCATAAACAATTTAATTTTATGAAATTATTCCAACATTCCATTTTCTTATATTTTCTATATTAAGAACGAATGTCAAGAAATTATTGATTTTTGATCAAAACAATATCGTCACTTTAGAAAATCGTCGCTTATATTTACTGAATATATCTCAAACAGCAATTTACAGATAAATTATAAGACACTGATCCTTGAGCAAATCCTAAAGAATGACATACCCCTTGTATTAATCCATTCATACTCTTAAAAAATGCATCAAACGTAAAATTTTATAAATAATCTTATATCAATGACAAAAGTATAATAAAATACAAATTTCTTGTGTTTTGCGCTTTGAATTTAAAAGAGGAAAATACAAATATATTATGATCATGTATAATATCAGTATACGAGAAATGACAAGAATTTTCAAAATATCTTATCAACATCATCATCACAATGACAATTATTATATCCACCTATAAGTATAAAAAAAGGGGAATTTCCATAGCATACACATACGCAGACACAAACCTTATATTCATTATTAAAATAATTTTCCATTCACTTTAATATCTCTCGGTACATAACAAAAGAAAATTCATATTCGCATATAATATCACGAGGAGAGGAGACAAAGCTGTATAGACTAAAGATTCTCCTTATACTGCACCTACCTATCTCTTTCTTATGCACAAGATCTTACCGATAACGCAGCTACATAATTGCAGTACAGTAGATAAAAGAAGAAAAAAAAACCAGAAACAACTGCTTATAATAACGCCCAACCCACGAGTTATAAACTCTCTCGTATCAACCCCATCGACTAAAACAAAAAAAAATAAGAAGAAGAAGAAGACAAGCTATTTTACCCTAAGTGCAAGTCACAAATTTTCCGCGATGACTCGTTCGTTTTCACGTATTTATATATATATATATATATATATATATATATACATGCATAGCAGGGCCATTGACTGTGACTGGTCCTCGAGACCATATACATGTATGCTTGGAATAAATTGAAGAAAAGAAAAGGGAAAGGAGAGAAGAAAGAAAAAGAGAAGAGAGAGAGAGAGAGAGTCAAGGTGACGGTTAATGGCTTGGACAGCAACAACGATGTCTTTCTCCCGCAGTGAGAGAAGCATCAGCTCAACAGCATCATCAGACACACACATACACACAATGCAAGAAAGATTGACCTTCGAGAAGAAGAAAGAGAGAGAGAGAGAGAGAAAGATTCTCCATAGCCGGAAACTCATCTCGCCCCGCGACATTCCGCTGATGAAAGGAAAAGTATTATATGCAGCTACTTTATACCATATACATGCGTGTATACTTACATTTATATAGTTTGCAGATTTTAAGCACGTACGCGGTCTGCTTTTGATATATATCGTTCCAAAAGCGGTTTCTGGATTATGTATATGTATATGTATGTGTGAGTAAGTGCGTTAAGTTCAACGTACTTTCTTTCTTTTCCTCTTTTTCTCTTTCTTATCCTCGAGTTTTGGCCCTGAAAATTATTGTGGTGTTGCTTGCTTATACTTGATTTTTTTTCTTTTCGTTTTCTTTTTTTTCGTATCTTGGATTTTGATGATATGTGATGGTATAGACTGATATTGGTGAATTTTTAGGATTGACAGGTATATGATATATATGTCGTGATTGATTTTTTTTTTTAGATTTTTGACAGTGAATTAAAAAAAATGTTGAGGTGTTGATTTTGAATATTGGATATGATTTTGAAAATATAGATATATGTGCTTGAGGATAATATAGTGTACTTGATTTTTTTTCTCAATTATACATGTATTTTAGCCTTGTGTATCGGCGATGATTTATTCAGATATCAAGCAGATTAAAGGCTATTTTGCCTTCATTCTTTTATTATGGTAACGAATTGCGAATTACTTAATAGATGCTTATAATATAGGTGGCATAAAATTAGCTGACATTTGATATTATACTTTCTAACATAAGTTATATACACTACGTCTTTTTTTTATTTTTTTTTAACTTGGCTACTGTGAACTTAAAATATCAAAGCAATCAACTTTAATAGTTTGGATAAATTTGTGGTTGACCTTCGAAGTTAATCCGGTAACTGGTGTATATTTTGTTTAATTCGCTTTACAAAATTATTTGTTTGCATTTATAATAATGATAATAGCAATTTATGATTTAATAAAAAAAGGAATTGTTTTTTAGAAATAAAAAGAAAGCATATTAAATTTATGTCAAATGTATAAAATAAATATTTACTTTAAAAAAAAATACTATAATGTATTTAAAAAAGAGTAAATTAAATCACAGTAATTGAACAAATTTAAATTTTCTAAGTGCAGCTTAGCATGATTTAGTCAATATAGCACTGATTTCAGAATAATCCACAGATCGTGAGTTCGATTCTTGGTGTTAATCGGCTGAACCATTGTCTGAGCTCTTGCATGTCTTATACATTCATAGAGAGTGTTAAAAAGGCTTTGGAAATGACAAAAATGATTATTGATATAACGGGTAACTTTTACTAATATTTAATAGATAAATTAATTTTTATTGAATGTTTTTTTTCTTATTTTAATTAGCATGTTGTAGAAAACATGTTTAATAGTTGATAATTTTGTTTAATTATTATACCAATTATGTATTAATTGTATAAACAAATTAATAATAATACAAAAATAATGCGATTTAAAATTTTTAGCAATAAAGCTTTTTTCAAAAATTAGAGCTGAATACCATTACATTCCATGTTTAATCTATCTCTAGAGAAATTATCTAATTTACATTTTGTTAAATAATAAACTCTTTAACTTGTTAGTTTTTGATTTTAACTTTTATTAAATAAATTTTACTTCATTTGGTAACAACAAGACTGCAACATTTTTCAATGTAAAAAAATAAAAATTTAATTGTCATAATGAATAAAAATGTGTTTACCAACATTATTTAGAAGCACATCAAAAAATACTTGTTTAAATTTGTAACAATCAACGTTACATCATTCTCGTGATTATTTGCAGTTTATTACTGACGAGCTAAAATGTTACCACCTAGTCTAAAAAAAAAAAATTCCAGCGCAGTTTGTAAACTTGGCTGTTACTCGTAAAATAATGACGTATATACCACACGTACATTTATTAGAAATTCATGTTGGGTAGGAAGGAAAAATATAAAAAAAATATATATATATATTTTTACTCGTCCAAGCGACACACACTAGTCGTAGCGTTAATCAACCGAAGCGACAAACTTTATATAACGACAAACGACATTGGATGACAATTTACACGCTTCGAGTAATTCTCTTATTGCAAGGATGCTATCATGATTCTTTTTTATTTTTCATTTTTTTTTGTCCCAACCCTGTATGCTTTTGTTTTCCCGGTAAATCTAATAATCGATCTAATACATTTTGATGTATTATTGTACATATCATAAAATTATTTTTTAAAACAAAAGAAGAATTCTTATTTATAAATAATTAATGTAAAAAATAAATTTATATATCATACATTTAAACGTCTTAACCGCAACGATGCTGTAGCTCGAATACAAATAAGAGTTATGACTTCCGTGAAATTATTTTATCAAGTGTCTGAATTGTTTGACTACGCGACAAGAATGAATTTCAATTTTGGACAACGAAAAGATCATGAGTGTCTTTTATAAAAGTAACTGCCATATTTAAAGATCTAAGTGATTTTATTAATTTTATAATCTACCATCTGCATGTTTAATAATAATTCGCATGAGCGTAAGTTTCCGGCACATTTGCACAAAAGAATTATCAAAATGATCGACCTTTTATATACTACACCGTCAAAATTGTTCTCTTCTACTATTAATCAATTTTCGATGCGAATGATATGTATATAACCTTGCTCGTAATGTACTATATGTACTAACTGTAGATCATAAAAAATAAATAAAATTGCTCAATAATTGAGATACTCTTGTTGTTACGGAAGCATAATAAAGTTCTCCAACATTTTTCTATATAAAAAAAAATTAAATTTGAATAAAATTTAAAAAAAAAAACGTACATGCATATTAAGTACTATCATGGTGATTAAATTATCACCAACAATCACATTATATGATTACAATTAAATCTCAAAATAATGACTCAATATAACAGCCTACCCACCTAAAATTTTATTAAATTATATTCCTCTTCGTACCTCAAATTTCATCCCACAATCAACATCACCAATATACGTCTCTTACATATACATAAAATTTCATTTATACCCCCAAGTCAAAGATCAAATTTAATGTTTAACAACCCAGCATGTGACTCTCTCACCAATAGCCAATGCTCAATTCTTGAAAAAAAGAAAAACAAACACTTTTGCACGGATATACAATAACCTCAGCAACTCATATCAAATATTTCCATTCTCTTAAAGTCATAATTTTAAAAAAAAAAAAATCTCAAAAAAATAAAAAACATAGGAAGAATGAGAGAACAAGAGTATTAACGTGAAATAAACGAAAACCTGCTCTCTCATTTAACAGAATCATTACAACCTTCTCGTCACTAACATATATATATTTTTTTTCTCACTTCTTTCCAAGTTTTTCTCGATATACCTTTGATAGAGAGTGAGTGAACGAGTGAGTGAGAGAGTCGTTCACCTACACCACACACATTTAATACATCCATAGCTTCATTACCCCTGACACACAAAGCATTTATCTTCTCATGAGAATATCTTACAGAAAAAAGAAAGAAAAAGAAGACGAGTAGTGTTAAATTAGCAACATCCACACGCGAAAGAGACTCACCTAACTTATACATATATATTATGCTCTCGACATACATATACACTTAAGACATTATATGCAATTCTAATTTTTATATACGTGAAAAAAAGAGGGATATATAAGAGCTGTAGATAAGTGTACCTATATGCTCAACGATCATTATTTTGAGAATATGTATAAAACATCTTAGGGCTATACATACATAGTATGTACATGCAATCACAACCAAAGGTTGCATATGATACACCTACATATAATACTAGTTTGTGGATATAAAAGCAGGTAAAAAAAAAAAAAACAAGTGCGTATTTTCGGTGAGAACCAACCGCTCTTATATAGCTCGAAACTAAATTCGTTTATGGAGAACCAGACGAATATAAAACCGCTTAACTGCAGCTATAGCGATATGTAGGTATATGTATATGTATGTACAAATTTTCACATAGAGACCAAGTTTTCTTTTTCCAAGGTGCAAGAGTAAGAAAGAGAGGGATAGGTATATACAAAATGTCTATACGGAATTAAGCAAACTTGTATGTATACATCGTAAGCGACCGGTCTTAAGACTCTCTTATATGTAGAGATACGTGTAGGTAAATTCTAAATTTGAAATTTTATCTACACTTACATAGATACATACACGTACACATACGCATACATAGACCGGACGCGATCTACTGGCGAGTTTCCTCAAGCTGCATAGTTACTGCATTTATAGCGAGGATTGCGATGTGCCATGGGAACAACCGCTTGCATGTTACTGTACCGACTATTGGAAAACGAAGACTCGAATGGAAGATAGATATATTAAAACTGCTATGTATGGACTGACTTGTAAAAGTACTGGGTTAAATGGATCGAGAGTTTTTGGAGTTTTTAATAAGATCTAGTTTTGGTTGATGTAATGTTGAGGAGAAGGAAAATTTGAGATTTGGATATTTGAGGGCTTTTTTCTTCTTTTGTACAATTATATTGTTTATTGTTAATTATAGTAACATAAAGTTGAGAATCTTACAACATTTTAATATACGTTCTTGAAATGTGACGTTTTCTTTTATCGTGTTTGAATTATAAAAAGAAGTAAAAAAAAATATAGAAAAATTATTGAAATGACGGTGGATGATGACGATGTTTGCGGAAACTCTTCTTCGTTATATTATACGCGAGTGTTCGCGCATAATATAAGCAACGACAGCTGAATTATTCATGTTATTTAACTTCTGAAAGCTTGTTTGTTTTTGGTTTTGTTTGTGTTGTTTGTATTGTGATTTGTTGGATGATTTTATTGAAAATTATAATTGAAGAAAAATTGTACTTTTTTTCATTTAATTATAGAAAAATGTTTCAAGTATTTTTCTAAAAGAATTTTAATTGTTTACAGTAGCTGTTGATTTTTGAGATTTGCTGACCGAAATTTATGAAAAAAAAAAAATAATAATTCTTAGAAAGAAATTAAAATAAAAAGACCGTAAAATAATTGCTTATTAAGCTTCTTTTCGCCCTACTAACATTATTGAGTTAAACTTCTCTTTAATTAAACATTATAATACCTGCAATTTTTTTCTTTTTACTTAATTTTTTTAATTTTTCATTAAAAACCATCCATTTATTCATCGATAATTAATATCAAAAAAAATTTTTTTACCTTGTACCACATCAAAACAACTACCTACAACAGCTTTACTTACAAAGTTTTCGCGGTCGCTATGATTAATTATTATTATTATTTTTTTCTTCTTTTAATTAAGATACTTTAGTACTGACTTTATTATTATGTAGAACAGTGTTTTACGTAAATTAATGCCGAAGGTCCACATCGTAATTACTACGAATTAACAAGGCACTGTCGCTTTTTTTCTTCTTCTTACAAATATATATCTTACGATATATTCTTCTTGAAACTTACGCAATAATGCAAAGATACAATAATTCGTTGTTTTACATACAAGTACAATAAACGATTGGTCCGTTATGAAGATATGCAACATCATTAATATGATAATTTTTTAATAAAAGTTGAGGTTGATTGAATTATACAAACGTAATACAATATCATGCAGGATTTAATCGTTGCCACCTTATAATTGTAGTATCGAATCGTTATTTTATTTCAAATGAAAAAATTTTTATTTCGTAAATTGTGATACTTTAAAAAGCATAATTATTATTTGATTACTGTAAGATATAATGAAATTTTGTCATTAATTAAGAAATTAATGAAAATTATCTTTTTAAAAAATATTATTAAAATTAGTTTCAAACTCATAAGGCTGTATTATCTAAGCTTACATAATTAATAAAGTAGCTAGTTAATAAGTATACAATGAGAAAATATTTACGATAAAGATTCAACGTCACTATCTAATAAATCGTCAGATTTTTGATTATCTATAATAATTTATTATTATTATTATCAATATTTTTTTTTAATAAATTATTAATATCAAATTTGCCATTAAATTTAATAAACCATTAAAAAAAACTACACGAAACAAAAATATGACGTATTAATTCTTACACCAACAATATAATAATATATACACATACATTCACTCACGTAATCTATGCCAAATAAACCTTATGTAAGAAGAAGAACCGCATGTCATAAAGCAACAGAAAAACCCGAATATCAAATCAAAAAGCTCTTACGCCTTTCATCTCTATTAAGATTACAGAAGCGTATAATACATACTCTTTCTTTCTCATTCAACCCCATTAAAAAAAAAAAAAAATGCCAAATTAAACGAAAATTGAACCAAGCCAAAAAACGAAAACAAATTACTCTCCCTATATATTATTACGAAAGCATCTCCTCCGAACATAATCCACTAATCGAAATCTTCAGTAGTTCGTGGCCGTGTCTAGCCAGACAAAAGACTATATAAGTAATATACATGTGACGTCTTAGCTTCTCTTCATCTTCCGCTTACAAAGCGTTGTGTATACATAAGTACTATATTGCAGTCAAGCGCTAATGCAAATCGTCAAGCTTTAAAGGCACACATATACATATACACATGACTTACGCAATATCGCTAATTACACGACCTTTTTTTTCTTTTCACGCGCATGAGCGACCTAGTCTGCGTGTACCTATACAAGCTGCGTCGTTATATTATATGCTACTTTAAGATAAGAGAAGAAATACCACTAATTGTACACGCGTGAGCTTAAACCTATATATGCGTATATGCCCTCGGTCAGCGGTATTTTCACCGATAAATATAAGATTTTAAACGCTAATTAGCGTGTGATTTTTTTTTAAAAAAGTTAATTTTTTCTTTACTATATTGAGTATATTCGTGGAATATGTCACGAAAGGATTGCGAAATATAGTTGTATTTTACTGAGCTTTTGATTTTTACGTATTGTCAAGTGAAGCGTTGAAATTTTGTTTAAATTACGCAAACGTTAATGCTTCATATATTTTTATAATACGAGTATAGATATATATGTATGATTTTACTTTCTAGTTTTATTTAATTATGAATTTTATTATGGTTACGATATACAGATACAGCTGCTCTCTATGTGATATACATGTTCTCGTGAATTATATTTACGAATAGAAAAGTGAGAGCTTGTAATTAAATTTTCGAATATTACACGAGTTAATTTTTAGCGCGATATAACATAAAAAAAGCGCCAATTTTTCATCAACAAAAATACAGCGATGGAAATATAAAGATTTATTATCGCGAGATCCGCTTACAAACACTTTACACGTATCATAAATCATAAATTTTTTTTAATCGCTATTTTTTTAGAAGAATAAAAAAATTAAAATAAAAGCTAGATCTGATAATGGATCTCGTTGCAACTGGCATTCTATTCACCACTTTTTTTATTTTTTTATTTTTAAAAAATCGATCAAATTTTATAAGCAACATGTTTATAATTGTAGCAATGAATCATGACTACACTTAAATCAAATTCACCCGCTTATACTTAACAGGCAATCTATACGAAAAATTCATTAAAAAAACTACTTTCCAAAACCTCTCGCTCACCTAGAGAAACAATCAAAAATTATCCGAGTAGTACATTAATTCCCCAATTAATTTCCTCTCCGCTTTTATTATCTCAATCTATTATCAAACCAGCTAATTTCCATCTCCCTTATTTACAATACGTAATATCCCCAAAGCATATCACTGCAGTTTTAAAGACAAAAAAAAAACTCATTAAGACTTACGCGCGTTCCTTCTATATACAAACGAATAAATTACACGCATCCAAGTAGGAAAATTGGAGCGTGCAAACCGATAATTTTCGGCTCACGATAGAAATAAAGAAAAAAAAATAAAGAATTGTTTGATAATGTTGTATTATTGATTTACCGAAAATAGATCCGGGTATTGCGGAATAGGAAAAATTAAGAGCCGAAAATATAGGTTTGGTGTACCTACATATAAGAGATTGGTTAATTTGCGTTGAGATATCGCGATTGTACATAGTCTCATAAGCGATCGGTATATATACCTATATCTTATGTATATATGTGTTTTATACCAGAGACTGGCCTTGGTTTCATCTACCTTTCTGTACGTACGTTTATGTGTGTGTGTTGGTACACGTGTATACGTTCTCTCAGCTTCTCGCGTATATTATACGCGTTTTTTTTTTCATTCCTTTTCCGCTTATCGGTTCTTGCCGATTTTTTCTTTTTTGCAACACAAAACTCGGCACGACCTAGCTTGCCTTGGCGCCTTCCCTTTTTTTTTCTTCTCTTTTTCTTTCTTTGATTTGAATGGCTGGAGAAATTTATAATATCTACTGTACCTGTGTGTTCTCTCATGATTCGGCTTCTCGTGCACGGATAATTTTCGTGTACGCTTGATTAAGCGCTGTTGTTGCTCCTGCTTCTGCTGCTATTTGGATTTTTCTGCTGTTTGGCTTGGATAATTTCATTTTCAATTTCTTGGAACTACTGACGTTTGCTTAACGATTGTTCGGTTATCTCGAAGATTATAAATTTGTGTTAGAGTTGCTTGTGATTATAGATATTTCAATTTTAATATGTTCGACTAAATACTCTTAATCATGCAAATAAACGTAATAAATAAATATTCCTTGATGTTAATAATATTGATAAATAGATTGTAGTCACCTTATTAAAAATAAACAAGTAATTATAGTAATACAACTATTTTTGAAGAAAAAAAAATTAGTATACGATACGATATGAAAGATTAGTAATATTTGTAATGTTCTTATGTGAAGCCTGAAATGTATCAGTCGATTGAGCGAGAGTTTCGTAATCTACAAGTCGTGGGTTCAATTACTGGTGTTTGTCGACTGAGTCATTCTAGGAATCTTTGTATGCCTGTAATACTCTCATAAGCGGGTCAAAAAGGCTTTATAAAAACGAATCAAACTAAAGTTTTTTTCTTCCCATTAGATTTCTATATTCAGGTAACTAATTTTTTGTAAAATTTATCACAGAATAAATTTTTTATAACATCATAAATGGATTAATATTAATATTTTAATACAGGTATAGATTTGATTAATTTTGTACATTTGAGTTAATCATACTCAATAATATAAATTTTTAAAGAACATAAAAAATAATTAAAATTTTGAAATTTTCATAAAAGTTATATGACAAATATACTGTTTGAATTTAGTATTACTGTTACCCTGTTAATTATTTGCTTAAAACTAATAAGCACTTATAGCGACAAATGCCAGGACGTAAGATTTTATACGTTACAGCCATCTTGCTACTTATTATGGAGTAGCCGTTTAATGATCGATGAGTTTCTAATAAGCTACGATAATGGGACTTTAATGAGAATAATTATCAACCGACAAGATCTTTTAATAAGATTTTGGAAAGTGTGGGTGTCGCTAATTTTAAATCTTTTTTTAAAGAGGATAATTACTTTTCTACACGGTGTCATTATTTTGATAAAAAATATTTTTTGACTAAAAATAGTGTAATCTGAAAGTTGATACGTAAATAAGAAAATTATTTTTAATCGATTCTTGAAAGATGTAATTTAGTGATAAACATAATTAAATGCAAAAATATATAATTTTTTGCAAAGATTAGTAAAAAAAAAAAAAAATAATACGCGATTTAAATATTTAAAATCACATAAGAAATCATGATTCGTTATATTTCGTAAATTCCCTCATGACAGTGCAAAAAAAAAAAAAGAAAAAAAAATTATATACCTAACAACAAATGAGGAATCTCCAAAGACTCATAAATTTGACGTACTAAGCTAAGCACCGTTGTTTTAATAAACGACGCAAAGATTAATAATTCGTATAGCATAAACCAATATTATCATCCATACCAATCTCTCACCAACCATCCATTCATTCATTCATTCACGTACACATACACACGATGTATGGAACGCACTATCAAATAATATACGTTTATACATTTATAAATTATATGCTTGGATGATAATCGACACTTATTGTTTTTTGATTCATCGATGCGCTTGAAAAGTGGGGAGGAGGGGGGCGTAATCTACGTATACACTCTGCTCTTCCAAATATTGTAATTTCAAAACGCTCATTGTGCGTAAGAATATTTAATTTTCTTTCTTTCTTTTCTTTTTTAACGATTTAAACGCATATGTATGTGACGCACTACACGCGTCTACATAGTAAGATGAATATGCGCGTAATTAAATGCGTAATTAACGGAATATGATAATAAAGCAAGCAGGTATATAAGCATATGATCGACTATATTATGGTCATATAACAAAGATATAATATCTCTTTATGACACGGTTAAAATTTCCAGCTGATAAATATCGGCTGATCTTTATTGAATTTATTTAATCGTTAGCGCGTAATCAGCCACATACTCGTATATTATACATTTTTCACATGATAATATAATTATACTCGCGTTACTATCCGCGATATAGCAAACTTCCGCGATTGGCTCGCGTAATTAGCAGGCCGTTTCTTTAGCATGACAATGAATTTTTGAAATGGAGAAAAAAAAAGTGAAAGCGTCTTTTTATTTTTTGCTTTTTTTATACTTTTATGTATACCTGCAAATGTATGTATATGTATATGTATATATTCTTCTCATTTACTTTTTTACTGCGGCTCTCGTTCAACAGATGCGATGCGCGTGTTATTTCCCTCATTTCAACTTGTTTTATATAGTCATATCCTTATATTCTTAAAAATCATTAAAACATCCGATGAGATCCTGTGTGCATGTTATTACCACGTCGTAAATAATGAAATTAGCATAGAAAACTGGACTTGAGAATAAACATGGAAAACTGGATGCAAAAAAAAATTGTTGCCCAATATTTGGCAGATGATTTTCTTTAAATAAAATTGTACTTCGCATAAATTAAAAGAAAGAATATTAAAATTTTTATTAAAAAAGTAGATAATAGGGCTAACATTTTGAAAAATTTTAATTTAGTATCTTTGAAAAGATTCAACTTACAATACCTTGAAAAAACTTTTCCCCGATAACTAAAATATTTAAACTTTTAAATGTGAATTTTGTCATTAGTATGAAAAAAAAAATATGAGAAATATGCATGTAAATTTTTCTTTAATCGTTGTAATTAACAGTAAAAATTGTAAAAAATCAATCAATACTGACCTAAAAATATTTTATTTCAAAAATTATATATAAGAAATAATAATTAGTCTAAAAAAGAAACATGAAAATCAATAGATTTACCTTTGAAGTTTTTTTCCACTGTACTACGTTTTAGTATTGTTTGAGACACAGCATAGGATGCAAACGTATTTTTCAAAAACCTGCACAAAATAATAAAGATTCACAATGTTAATAAATATTTTAGTGATAATTTTGACAAGCATAACGTGTGTTACACAAGCAGCTTTTTTGCACCAACCATCAAAAATATTTTCAAGACGTTCATATGAAGACGACAAATTCACTGGCTGTACATCTTTGCTTTTAACGGAGATAAGTCAAAAAACAAATTACATAAATTTTTTTTCAAACAACTCATTAATTTCCTTTGAACACATGAATAAAATTACAAAGAATATATTGGATCAAGATAAACCTATCGAATTACTAAATTTGGATAAAATAGATCAAAATTGTGCAAATTCAGCATATCTATGTGCTGTCGTAGTAAACACTGAAGAAGATTTAATTTACTCATTAAAAAAATTTCATCACATACAATTCGATGGGAAAGCTGCTATTTTTATCGCATACAAACAGAAAAACATGACGGATCATCTGTCAAATGTTATTCGTCGAATGGGAATTTCCATGCCAAGAAATATCATTTTTGCTGGATTTTCCGGAGAAAAATATTACAATCCAATCTACATATATGGTGTGACTCACTTTTTAAATGGAGATTGCAAATTTGGTAATGTTAGTGTGGTGCGTAATAATAATATTTTTATGCTATTACTTATGAACATTTGTCCAAATAATTAAAGTGGCAAAAATTTTTTACGTTGACTAAACTCAAATTTACGATAATTTATTTTTTTAGAATGGCTATTGTATAGTGAAAAAAATAATAAGGAAAAGTCAAAATTGGTTTCCAGCTGAAAATAATCTTGGTGGTTGTCCACTTAATATCACTGTCGATCCTCCTTTTCAACCATATGTAAAAAAGCTCAGTGTAGATGATCCAGGTGGTTTTATCGGTGCAATGTTTAATGAGTTATCAAAGTCAATGAATTTCACTCCAAAATATATTTGGTCCAAACATCACACACGTTTTAAATGAATATTTTAATATTGCGTGCGATATGGGACCTACCAATATCTATAAGACAACTGCAAGCACAAATAAATACTTAGCATTGGATATGCTTCATTATGAACTGGTTGGAGAATATGAAGAAGGCCTTCCTGTTTATCGCAGTCTAATTGAACCGTTTGATACTTCGGTCTGGTTATTCATGTTTGCTGTTATTTTAACTATTATTTTCTTGGCTTTTATCTCGGGTCTTCGCGATATTTCAAGATTATTGTTAAAAGTTATTGGAATCTTTGCCGGGGTTGGAGTGGGAAATTTAATTGCAACTTCATCTTGGATGATATTCTGGTGGTTTTTTTTATTACCATCGCTTGTCTTACAGCAATCTTATTTAGCAGCATTAACAAAAAATTTAACTGTCCCGGAAATTATGTAAAGAGCTGAAAATGTAACTGATTTGCATAAAAATTATAATTACACGATTTATTGTCCCATCGGGGTAAAAAAGCTTTCTTTAACTTGGGATGAAGGTATTGTTTACCAGCGATTCTGTACTGAAAAAAGCTTGGATTACATAAACAATATTCTCATACCAAACGTACTGGAATCGGGTAAATTGAACAAATCTTCTATTGCTTTTAATAAAGAAGAAATCATACAAGCCTATAATTTGCACAACTTTTATTTACTATCAAATAATTATCAACAACAAAAAATTTATGTACTTCGAAGTGCACTGTATTTTGAAGAAATTAAAAAAATTTGGCGAAGATTCGATGAAAGTGGAATAACTCAACATTTAAAAAGATTAGAATTAAATAATTTACCGGACAGAAGTAGAAGACCCGAAATTGTAGATCAATTCTTGGGATCAAAGCAAATTTTATTTTTTGGATTTTTGGGAGCTTTTGTTGTTTTTCTTTTTGAAATTATTATTAAATCATACAAAATAATAATAAAAAAAATTAAAATATTTTTTCAGAATCTGTACTATTATATTTGCAACATTTACAAAATTTTAAAACGTACATTTTTGAATTTGTTTTAAACTGAATGATGTAACTTATATCTTATATTTAATATAAAAATAATTAAGAGTTATAAGACCACAAATTAAAGAATGCATGGCATTATTGCACTACAGAATGATGTTGAAAATGATAAATTAATGTCATAAATATTATTTATATCTTAAATTTTAAATTAAATGATTGCATTGAAATTGTATGATTCTTAATAAGAATTGAATACAAAATTATAGTGTTTTATGAGTGTACCGTTTGTCAAGGTTAAATTTTTCAATTTGATTTCAACTAATTAATGTAATTTGTATCTTATAACTAATATAAAAATAATTAAGTGTTAGAAAACCACAAATTAAAGGTTGAATTATTCTATTGCACTATATATTATTGCTGTTTAAAAATTAATAATAAATGCTTAAAATAATATTTATATCGTAAATTTTTATTCAAATAATTGCATTAAAATTGTGTAACGTTTTATAAGATTTCATTTAAAAATTGTTGTATTATACGAGTTTACCGATTGTCGAAGTTTTCAATAAATTTGTGAATTTGTTTTTAACTAATTAATGTAACGTGTATCTTATATATACTATACAAAAAAAAAATTAAATGTTGTAAGACCACGAATTCAAGATTGAATGATTCTATTGCACTATTAATTAATGTTGTATAAAAATTATAAGTAAATGTCTAAAATAATATCTGTAATTTAAATTTTTGTTCGTATAAAATTATATTAAAATTCAAACCGACGCGTTAGCGTGGTGGCGGAAACTCAACTCTGCCGATCAACGATATTAATCGCCAGAGTGAAAGGCTATTAGTTGGATGGGTAACCACCGACTGAGTCTGGACTCCAAAAGCCTTAGGGATCGACAAGTTTTTTTTTCTGCCATAACAACGTGAGCGGGAGGTGCAGTGCAGGAGTTCGGGCTGGGCGTCTAGGCCTACGCAATGTGACCTGGGCGTCCAGTCAGATAACTCAGGCAATACACACCGGGTCATTCCGGATCGGGTTTTCTCCCTCTGAGTTTTCCCCGGCCCACAGGTCATATCCTGGGCAAATGCGGATTGACTTCCTTTCTCCCTACCCACCTGTATTGAATTATGTGAAAGTTATCGAAGCAAAGTACGTATTCTCGTTCGGCACTACACTCACAGATGTGTGATAACGGGTTCTAGTTATATAGCTGCAACTTAAACAATAACTGTGTAATACTTGATAAGACTATAATTGCAAATTGTGCTGTTTCACGTCGTTGTACCATTTTTCAAAGTTTTCAATAAATCGTTTGTCACAATCTTATTTTGTTTAATTATAATGCAACCTCTCTATTATTCTTTCATCCTTTGCCATACTCCTTTATTTGTTTACTCTCTTATTAACATGATTTTATACCAAACGTTATCTAAGAGTATTATTATTATTATTATTTATAACAATAATACAAAAAAAAATATTATTCGTTATTTTCACAAAAACTACATTATGTGAAAGATTGGCGCGGAGCAAAGTTATTGCATAAGCGAAAAAAACGCGTAATCGAAGAAATCCAAGGTACGGTAGAAAGGAGACAGATCTACATGTACGTTTATATACTTTCATACAGTTTCATACTTTCTTCACAATCGCTCGACCTCGGAAGCGAGAGCAAACATAATTTCACGGACGATCTTGTCTTTTCCCCAAATAAAACTCTCGTTTTCATTCTCCCATCAAAGACAAAACCACAGCAAATAATCTCCTATTTCTTTTATATCCATCACCTGCAGCTTTTTATGTCTACCGATCTTGACTTTAGAAGACCAATCGAAAGAGAGAGAGAGAGAGACTCGGGCGTGTCGTTGCTTGTATATTATTGAGAACAGCTCTTATTGAAATTAACGAGTGATTATGATAATTACACACGTATACATACATACATACATATAAACAGCTATTGCTCTGCTACGGAATCTTAATTAGAGCTTCGTTTAAAAATAGTCTCTCTCTCTCTTTCTCGTCTAATGTATTCCGTGTGTGTGTGTGTGTGTGTGTGTAGGTATACCATGTAAAAGAACCTTATATATATAAAAGTATCTCTTACTTGCGCTCTTATATCATTGAAAGTAATCGTAATGTCTTTTTTTTCTTTTCTTTTTAATGAATTATTTTTCAAAAGATATGGGAAATCGGTTGGATATCTTGATTTAAGCTTTAAATATACTTTTAATTTTACAAACTCTTGGGTATTAAAAAGAAGACATTGAATTAATTTAAATGTATACCTATAATGATGTATGGTGCCTGAAATGTACATAAGCTTATAAATCCTGAAATCTTGGAAATCTTATGGTATTAATTGAGTTTTAAAAAGTTTACACATATTAGTATATACATCTATATAAGCAATAATGTTGCCTTAATTAAGCTAAACTTCGTTTTATTATTTTTTTTTTACTTCTCTCTTAATCAAAAGAACGAAAGATCGCAAGCTTAATAGCTTATAAGATTTCCACGATTACTTATATAGGTGTATAAAAACCTGTGATTCGAGAGAGACATTTTATTTTGAGTAGCTGGGACTTCGGTGGCGGTGGTAGCAACATCGGCGATATAGAAAGTTTAGAAAACTAATATATATAAAGTTCAGAGACCGGTTAGATGATTTCTTATTAATATACATTTACACGCTTTTTAAGTGTATAATGTTACTATATGTGTCTCTAAAAATATTGTACAAGCAAAAAACCAGAAGTATCACAAATATTCCAAAACTTTCACGAAAAATCAAAGTTTTCTTTTTCTCATTTTTCCCATGTATAAACTGCAAATTTTTTTTTTTTCACCCACACATAAACATATACCTCACTTCAGTCTTCGTATTAGCAAATATAAATGCCAAACTCGACACGTGCACACCAGATAGATTACGTAAGTAGCCATCGATTTTTTTTTAAAAAAGTCAACGCGTCAAGCTAATCCACCTATGCGATTTATATTAGTCTCAAAAGTGTAAAAAGAAAGAAAGAGACTATAACTGAAGCTACGTTATACCATCAGTGCCACCACCTTTTTGGATATATCTGCCAATTAAAACTAGTCGTTCTTTGAGACATAGAAAGAGATATTCCGGCATTTATATACATATATATCAGTAAATATTCGATGAACACACACGCGAGAATTAAACCGGCTATACTCACCTGGTTCTCACTTTTTATTACGTCATACGAGAAAGAGAGAGAGAGAGAGAGAGGCGACGCACAAGATTTTCTTTAAAGCTACGCCAAAGACGGTATATATTTCTATATCGATCAGATCTGATCTGATCGAGTTTTATATCGTGAGAATATTTTTCTTTAAGGTCAATCATCGCTTATAGATCGTGTGTGCGTGTAATATATATAAATGCAAGTTACTTATATGAGATATCGGGATATATGTAAGTATATGTGTGCCGCGCCCCTTTAAACTAATTATCTTTTTCCTATATGTAGACTATATTATATGATATTGCCTGTGTGTTATGTATAAAACGTGGTTTTGAGTTTATTGGTGTATCTGTTATAAAATCTATGGGATATATTTTGAAAATTGACTGATGTCACGTATATGTACACGAGATTTTTATTTTTTTTTTATCTTGTAGATGAAGTGTAAGAGGGTCTTGATTTACAGAATTATAAGATCGTTAAAAATTCTTTTTCGTTATAAGGTTACGAAATTTGCTAGATTTTGTTTTGTGCCTAGTAAAGTATGACAAGTGAATTTGATTTTTAACTGATACATTGAAAAAAAAAATATTATTTCTAATCGTAAAAGCTTCGCATACTCTGAACTGATTTTATGGGCTTTTACAAACTTGCTTGTGTAACAGCTGATTATAGACGAGAAGAGAAAGAAAAGCTTGGTATTATATGGGTGCAATAAAATAAAGGTTAACAATCAAATTTGTAATGGTTTATGAATGAAATATTATTTTTAAGAACTTTAAGTCATTTTACTGAAATTTAACGTTGGGTCATGTGAATAATTTATGTATTTTATTTATTTATTTTTTTCGTTTACCGTTACTATTTAAACTTTGGTGTATGTATCTATATATTAATTCGGTTAAAAATGTTTGTCATAAATTATTTGCAATTTTTTTTAAGTTACTTCCTTTATATTAAGATAAATTACGATTGAAATTTAATATTCTGTGTCAATTTGACAAAACTCAGATATTTGAAAAAAAAAATGTCTGCTTTGTGAAAACATATTTACTTTTATATAATACATATAAAAAATTAATACAAAAAACTTCATTTCTCACGTACGCCATCAGCAAGGATATTCAAAAAGGATATAAAATTTAAAGAACACAAGACAGTCAGGGGTTTATTTAAAAGGTAAAAAAACGTTTTTTTACCTTTCAACTTTCTCAAATTCTAACGCGAATTCGAATTTAAATAGGTGAAAAGCGATAATACCTGCAGTACATTTATACTATATAGCAATACCAAAGTCCACGACTTACACAATTAAATCTAAGGTAGAGAGAACCACCACCCGCGCTAGTTATCCAGACTCGTTACGTAAAATATATACAAGATAAATTTTTTAACTCAAGCTTTCTCGGGACAATTGGCAATTGTTCCTTCGGCAAATTGATTTTCACTCTTTTAGCGCTGCATCTATACCTTTCCCTCGGACGGAAATGAAGTACCGATGGGAATTCCCTTGTATCTTTTTTTTTTTTGGTTGAACGGATATTTGGTTACGTTTCTTATTAAATAAAAAAAGAAATTGATAGTGAAAAGAAAAATAAAAAATTTAATTAATTTATTAAGTTTTGTTATTGGTGTATTGCTAATTATTTTGGCAAAACAAAATGCAAATTAAAATAAAAAATTTGATAATATTCCATGTATTTACAAATTTTTTAATTTAATTTAAAATATGATTTATTTTCATTTTAAAACAGTTGCGTTTTATATACCTATATACAAAACGTGTACCACATCATAGTTTAATATCCCAACATATTAGATCTAATCCTCTTAGCCCGCAGAATTTCAGCACACACATTAGTCAACCTCTTGAAAAATAATCATCTTAAAAAAAAACTCGAAATTAATATCATCATCGACAAACGATTCTCCAAATTCTACAAATTAATCTTCACCAAACCCAACACATTATCTCATCCCTCATAAAAAAAAAAAAAAATAACAAATCGGCACATAACATCTAACTGCATGCGCGTCATTACCAATTAACAGCAAACGATCGATCACCTAATCGCCTTCTCTTCCCCACCCTTTTATTTTAAATATCAGCACGAGGCATCAAAAAAATCGAAACCGCAAAACTACAATCCATCACTGCTTGCTAAATTCCATTTCTCTTACTGCAAACCTTTTTCGATCGTTAAAGAATGCACACATACAAACACACACACACACACACACACACACACTTACCTTGTTCTCCAATCGACCCTGCATGACCCGACGCGCTTACACATACCTAAACTTCTCTTTCTCGATGAAAGAGTAAGAGAAAGAGTAAGAAAGAAAGAAAGAAAGAGAGAAATGCCGAGGGCAAACGCGTGACGCGGCAATATCAACGCTATATGTATATATACATATATACACATACCGATCTCGCGTTGTCGATCTCCTTCGCTATATTACCACCTCCGTCGTAGTCGTCTATATAACTCGTCATTCTAGCCTTCTATATTTCTCCCCCCCCCCTTCTTACCCTTTCCTTTCCCTCTCGTTGTCTCTCGGACAGCAGCAGCAGGTTGTGTGTTCCCGTCATCTCTGTTAGACTGCCAGTCTGCCAGCGGCTGTCGGCTCTTTCGCTTGCAGCCTGCTTATTTTCTATATATACATATATACATATAGTATAGACGTACATACCCACACACACAGGCGAACGCGAGTGTATTTCTTGGAGAACGCGAACACTGTTCTCTTTCATACTCGGTATATCTATGTATATAGAGTAGTACAGTTCGTGTGTGTGGGAGGGGAGGGAAATATTCACGGCTTTCCTTCCGGGATCGGTTCGCGTGAGATTTTAAATAGCATATACTAAAATTTCCGGTCTGCGTGTGTGATTTGGTGGTACCGATCTTTTTTTTTTTACTTTTCAATTTTTTGGTTATTTAGTGGTGTTTTTATAATTTTTTGAAAGTTAAAATTGTGTGTTTTATATTATTTTTTTTAGTGATTCGATTTGTGGATGTGTTAAAAAAAAAAAATAATAAAAAGTGAGTGCTCTTAGGCATGCATGGGACAGATCACGTGAAGGTTAGTTTGATGTATTTAACTTATTGTTTACGATCGCGTTTCAGATTGCGTTAGTTGGTTTTTTTTTTTTTTTATAAATGTTTGTGTATAATTATTAACGTGATGTTATTGATTTTTGCAAGGAGACGTATAAAATTTTAATATTCGTAAAAGTTATAGGAAAAAAAAAATATAGCGAGGAGTGATAAAATCGGTTTGATAGTAAATTTTTTGGTGTAAAAATTTAATTTATTGTGAATTTCTCGTTTTTTTTTTTGCTAAGACTGGATTGGTCTCTAGCCATTTCTTATCTTATACGAAAACTGGTAAGTTTCAGTTTTACGTATATGTCTGTATAATATGTGTTTTTAGAAGGATTACGAGTTTTAATCCATGTCGTGACTATAAATTTGGTATTCGAGCCTAGACCACTATACACAAGACTATTTTAGTATTATCAAATTACGGTAGCTTTCTCACTGGATTTTTACTGGCAACAATATTTTTCTCGCTCTTATCACAATCATGAATTATTACAATAATTTTAAAAAAAAAGTTAGCAATAAATCGATAACATATTCAAAATTTTTGCAATATAAATAGCATTTAACATTAATCATTCCTTTAAATTATTCTTTACAATTTTACAACTCTCTAATCTTTCAACACAAACAAACAGAATAATCATTACTAACAGCTAATCGTCTGTTTATCATCATATCGATCACATATAATAATCCAAAATCAAAACACATCACTCATGTTTACAAGCTCACCTCGTTTGAATATATATAAACAATAAACCACTCAGCACTTGTCTATAAGTTTTAAAAGCTTCTCCTTCTTCACCACTTCCTCTCTTCTCTATATAACAAGGTAACGCGGAAACAAAGCCCAATAGCTAATCGCTTCACAACTCCACATACACACATATATATAAGAAACCCACGCGATTTGTATTTCCGATAGTAGTACTAAACACACGCAGACGTATAATAGGTATGTACATTTGAACGTAGAGCGTGTGGTAAACGATTTGTTTTCGCAGTGTCGATAAAATCGGCGCAACTAAATTAGCCCACGAGAAAGCTTTTATCTCTCTCTCTTTCTTTTTATACTGGACGGTCCGGCAAATATTGAGTTTACAAAGCACGAAAGAGTGAAAGAGAGAGAGAGAGAGAGAGAGAGAGAGAGAGAGAGAGAGAGAGAGATACCGATCCGAGCGTAAAGGAATCGAATTAATCGTCGTTACGGCATAACTACGAGGCAACTTAAGACTGCGAACTTTCTCTCTTTCTCATTCTCTCTTCCTCGACCCAAGACACCAGACTCTCTGACCAGATATATCCTATTGTTTTTTAAACCAAAACGTAAGTTAAGTAAATATAGCAAAAGAGCGAGTATATTTAAACGACATCAGTAAGAGTGAATTTCGTGAACTTGCCAAATCACTTTGTGGAAAGTCTCGTTGTTGGATATATATGTATAGGTATACCTATATTTGCGCTCTCGTTATTCTTATTTTGCTTCATTTGCGTTTAGTTATATACTATCGGTATACTATATCGTGGGTTGATCGGTAATGTGTGACCGAATGGGATTATGCAACATCAAGGTTTCTTTTTTACGTTTGATTGAGAATTAGAGCTTGCTTTGTTTATTAAATGGTCTTGGTTGTATATACTAATGTGTGGCATCAGAGTAAGGTTTCGTTTTTTTTTTCTTTCTTTTATCTTTGACGATTGTCTTTGATCAGTATTTGTGATGTGACTGATGATGTTATGAATGGTATTAATGGAGAAATCGGTATTATTATATTGTTAGTAAAGTTTTCTTAAACGATGATGATGATTTTTATTTTTTTTTTATTATAGATTTTTATGATTCTAGCTGATTCAACAACAAGATAATATTTTGTAATAATTTGTTTAGGTAATTTACGTATAATAAGCTTATGAAAATAAAAAAATTAAATTGAATACTTCTTTAAATTATGGGTATGATTTGGTACAAATTTATATTAGTATTTAAAGATAAAAATAAATAAAAAAACATTCTCACAACTTAAATTTAGTATAAAAAAAAAAAAAACGTTATGAATGACTTGGTTGATTTATAATTAATCAAGCTACCGTAAATTTTTGTTTTGTTTTATTTGTAAGAAAATAACCGTATAGGTTCAAAATAAAAAATCAAAGACAACTCTTTATAATTACCAAACAAAAAAAAAATCGTCTGGAGAAACCCGTATTTAATATATTTTCCAACCAACTAAATACCTGAATAACAACAACATCAACAAAAAACATAACAAAACAACAAAAAACCTTTTTACTCTTTAATTTAAAAAAACTACCAGGTAACCACCATTAAGCGAATTTAAAGCCCTATAACCTATGTTTAAAAAACCATCTGTATTTATTCTTATTTTTCTTCTCTAAAGTCAACGTACCTCAACAAAATAAAATATCTCTCACTAAAAAAAAAAAAAAGCATGTACCATACCATATAGCAGCAGCAACTTTGTCGCATCACGTCATAATCAGGAAGAGCTTGTAATAGCTCTATTCGAAACCTTGAAAGCAGTAGTAGTAGCTCAAGAATAAGTGAGAGCACGTGCTTGCACACATATACACACATTTACAAACACATATAGAAAAGCCAGCAGCAGCGGGTCGTTCGCTCTTCCTTCTTCGCTCGTCAGTGGCGCGCATTAGCGCGTCATTACAATTAGCGGCGCTTACATCGCACTATAGCATCAAAGAGTATATAGCAGCAATTGGTATACAGTATATAGAAAAGGAAAGAGAGAGAAAGAGAGAAGGAAAGGTTGGGGGCTAGAGTAAAGAGAGGAAAACAATCGCGCCAATAAATTGGCCTCGCGTGCGCCTCACAGAGAGTGAGCCAAGATATAGTGTGCCATGCGTATACATGTATGTGTGAGAGAGTTACGTTATACGGTAGGCGGAACCATAGAGAACAACTCCACGAGGAAGTAAAGCTCACTTGCCTCCCTTTATTCTATAGCCTCTGTCTCTCTCTTTCTCTCGTGCGCGCACACGTTACACTCTTACGTCGGCTAGTGTAGGTGGTGTTGTGCGGGATTAACGAACGCGGCGAGTAGGTACCTATATATATATATATATATATATATGTTCGGAGGCGTATTAGCTCACGCGGAAGTGCGGCTCTCCAGCAGCTACACTTGTATACTCTCCTCCACCTCCTTACTTAAACGTTAATGCAAGAGCTTTAACCGCCGCATACGGTGATTGTAATGCTGTGCACGCGTGTGTGTGTGCCCACCCGATTTATGTACATGTATGTACAGGTCTCCTTTAAGTTATACTATGTCTTTTTGATAAATGCGTAAACTTGGGACTGATTGGGTTGAGTTACGTATATGAGGTGTAGGTATGCTTTGGATACGGATATGTAAGATAAGATCGGAATAAGATTTTTTCTTTTTTGAGGTTGAATATCTGTTACACTTGATTTGGGAAAATTTTTGGTTGATTTATTTATTTTATTTTTTTTTATTTTTAATATAGTGAGAGTTATAAGTGATTTCGACTGTTTGAAAGAGGGTTGAGTAATGTGTAACGAAATGCATTAAGTGTTTCGTTATATTTGGTTAATACCTTTTTTTTTTCTTTTTAATACTTTTTTTTTGTGTTTCTTGTTGCATTGAGTAAGGGAATTAAAGCAAACGATTTTCTTTTCTTTATTTGAAATTCAGAGTAATTCAAAATAAATTAAGTATTACGTAAAAATATAATAATTAAATACTTTCACAAAGTGATTTTATTTTATTATTATTGTTTTTTTTTTTCTTTTAACTTTCATAATGAAAGAAAGATTTTAATATGTATCAATTTACGTAAACGCATCATTTTAAAATGTTTAACTGTAATAAACGCCTTTGTTTCCTATCAAATGCCTTATATATTTCTTTGAGGAAATGTATTAAGTATCACGTTTCCTGTTATAATAAGTCGATGTTAATTTTTTTTTTTATTATTATATAAATATTGGTTTTATTTTGGATAATCATTTAAATATTTGTATTTCATAAAATTTTGAAATTAATACAGCTCAATTAATAAATATCCAATTATAAAAGAAAAAAAATATTGTCAAGAAACTAATTTACATAAATTATTTTCTACGAATTGAACTTTCCAACCTCATAAAATTAATAAAATAAATTAAGTTAAATTTAATTTAATTAAAATAAAATTCTTATAAAAAAATATGTATATTTCAATTACCATAACACTAATTACTAAAAATTAAACTATAAAGAAAACGTAAATAAAGCAACACACCTTCTCAACGCTTTCATTTATATATAATGAGCAAAGAAAAATTTTAAACTCATTTTTATTTCCTTTCATCATTTTGATCCTCAACCTCGTTGTTTAATTTGGGTTGGTGGACAGTATGATATATAATAGCGGATTTAACACTTTTAAATTCGCATACAATGCCGGAGGTTAAACTCTTGAAAAAAAAAGAAACAAAAAAAAAAAAAAAACAAAAAAAGATCTACTGAGAATAGATAATAATCCAAAAGCATTAATAACAGTCTGGTCACACGAGTTTTATTTTTCCTGCGCTTATATACTTCGATAGGTATATCGCTTTATAATAAAGTCCAGTTAAGAGTACGGGGCGCACGACACTGTCTCTCTTTCTATTTTTTTTTTAGTATATTTATTATTTACGCTCTACGCACCCGCTCTCTTGCTGTTATACGTCTTATGTAATTGTTTCGAGATTGAAATCTTGAAGATTTATTCGCTAACGTTCTATTAGGCCTATCTTAACTCGATTTTGAAAGCTTTTGAAAAATTTCCTATTTTTATCGTACATTCACCACACTTGATCTTAATATATTTCAGTAAAAAAAATTTGCCGTTAAAGTATAATAAACTATTAATTAAAACAATCACTTTTTATGTCATTGTCTAAATCAACATTTTTATACAACCAAATTTAAGAATATATAAATTTATCAAAATAAACCAACCGATCACCAAAACGATAATATCACAAAAGCTCGCAATAAAATTATCACATACCCAAAAAAAAATAATAATGAACAATTAACAATGAATAACGATATGTTTTCTTTGTGTGTTACAGCGATGTGGCGCAACCCACCAGAAATTCTCTCCTGCAAAATGATTCGCCTCATCGTCTTCCTGTGCATGACGATCCTACCCTTTACAAAATGCAGCAAGGTAAGATATTTATAATATCACTTATTGATATATTGACGAATATTAATCGGGTATATAATAGTTTAACTGTGATTATACACAAGCTTTGTACCAGCACATGTGTGTATGTGCATTATGGCAATGAGATTGATCCCGGATCTAACTTTGGTATGCATTGCTTGGGTATATATACGTAGAAAGATGAAAGAGGCGATAGATCTGAGTATACCAGAACGATTATATTTTAATTTTTCATGGTGAATGTATATATATATATATACATATGCTGCTATAGAATACGAGGAAACGTTTATTATTTCTCGTTGAACAATCGTGTAATTTATTTATTGCTTTGACTATAATATGTTGTACGTGTGTATATTTATATATATGAAGAAATATAATCATTTGGCATTGGAATAATTAAGTTTTTACGGTGTACACGTTAGGTTTTGTTATAGCTATTGTTGCTAGTGCACGGTTACAGGTAAATTAGCTGTACTAATAATTTTTGTAATAAAAAAAAAATAAATAAAAAAATAAAAATAAGAAAATTTCATGAGAGTTGTAAAATTTTCAAAATTACTATCAAGCGTTTTTAGGTTTAAAAGACAAGAGTGTTACTATGAAAAATTATCATAATAATGTTAGGTACATCTAATTTTAATAAAAAAATAGCATCGAAAAACGTGCACCTTCTTATATTATGTATTTAACTTTAACGCGATAAAAACCAAAAATCAATTCTCACATAAATTCACTCACTTAATATTACGTTATGCTTACGAGAAGAGCACGATTTCTTGCTCTGACTCTTCAATTATGCATCATCACTCAAGCTAAATCCCACCACGCAGCATCTCAAATTTACGGTATATAGGTACACCTCTCTAAGCAATACGAAAATAAATTTCTTAAAATTTTTCATAAGACTTTCAAGCATAATCAGCACGAAACATGTTTTTGCAAAAATAAAAAAAAATCTATGTTTAATTTTTTGTTCTTACCAACCCAAAATTTTCGATATCCACACGAACTCAACATTACTTGTTACATAAAATCTTGAAACCGGTTCATATATACTAAAATATACAGCTCTCTTTATATATTTATCATCGTTAATAATCACATAGCGCATTTCTCAATTCATTCAGACAATTCTGTAATAATACACGTACATTTACCCACACAACCACTTCTGTATACCAGAGACAATCAAATGAACTCGCAAGCACCCACTGCTGCTGCTGCTAAAGCGAAATTTAATTTCTCTCAGTGCTAGAGAGACATACCAATCTCTTTTCTCTCGTGTAAGATTCTCCCTTTGTCGATACCAATACCGAGGACAAATTTTCTTTCTCTTTCTTTTTTTCTTTTTTTTTCCTCTCTACTCCAAAGAAAATGCAAAGCAGCGTAAGCGTTTGTATTTATCGTTCGATCTACGGGTATAATATGCCGCGATGCTTGTAAGAGTCTGCTATTAAGATAATTCACGCCCGTGTATATAGATATATAGGTATACATTGGCGTTTTATATGCGGTACTGTCAGCGAAATTATCGATCTCACCTTCTTTTACATCAAATCTTTTCACCACTCGTACAAATTTTTTATTCTTTATTATTTTTTTTCTTTTTTTTTATTCTTTGTTTGCGTGAAGTTAGCGAAAGCTGTTGCTTTACAAAGCTATCAATTTAGTCAACGTATCAATTGAAAGAAATAAAAAATGTGTTATGAATTTTTTTTTTTTAAATTGATTTTCTAATAGTGAAATTAATGGGTTTGTTAGCCTTTGTTGATTCATTTGATTTTAAGTAGATACAGTCGTAATTGGTCAGACGCGATAATACTTTAGTAAAATCAAAGGATTGTTTTATTTTTTTATTTAACGTAAGACTACTACTATTGCCCAGTGATTTAAAAAGATTGTATGTTTATTTATGAAAGTTAAAAATTTTACTATTTATGATTTACAATCAATTCGCCTATAACCAAAATAAAAAAAAAATTATTCCCGCATATTCACCTGTAGCGTACCTTATCGTTATCTAACTTTCATTCCACCAAATTTTTCAACGAACAAGATTTATATCTCTTAAATAAAAACCATAAAATTTTTACCATTGCCAACATATAAATAATCTCAGAATAATACAAGAACACTTAAAAAAAAAAATCTTTAGCATACAACATTTCGCACAGATGAAAAAACTTAACTGAAAATCTCGATGAAACAGATAGATCGGTTTGGTCGCAGGTGCGAAACAATAGTAGATCTCGCACATACATACATGTATATACATACAAATAAAAAGCCTCAATCCTTAATTTTTTACCAAGAAGGTGTTTATACACGCGGTACCGTTGAATCAAGAGAAAAGAGAGAGGGTGGGTGGGTGGGTATAGGAGGTACTTTCTCGTATACCACATAGTGAGATTGCAGTTTATCTTAGTGATCGAATTCTCGTGCGAATGTACGCGTGAAAGCGATAGACCTTATGGGTGTATGTGTATATTGAAGAGAGGCTGTGGTGGGAATAAGTGAGGTGGGTGTATGAGAGAGAAAAATTTAGGCTAAGAGAAATTGGTGGAGTTTGAACTCGAGTAAATTGTTTTTTTGGGTATACGAGATTGTAATGTAGTGTTTGGTACCAAATTTATCAAAACAGGAGTTGCCAATTTTCGATCATTTCACGCAGTGATTATTTTTTGTCATTTTTTTTTCTTTAATTTTTTATATTAAATTCAAAATCAAGTCTTATTCGATTGAAAAAACTTTGCTTCTAGTCAAAATCTTTGTTTAGTATAAAAATCATAGCTAGCCTACAATTATAAACTCATATACTCAAGTAAACCTACAATGCGCAGGAAATCTGGTGAAACTACAAGATGACGTCGAGTCATTAAAAAAAAAAAAAAAAAGATCAGAACGAGCGTGTGGTTTTAACGACGTATACCTAAATGCCCGTTAACCATTAGACAGACATTATTTCTTTTTTTTTTCTTTTTTAAAATGCAATAATGTAAGAGAGGTGATTCGTGTTGGCTTTGAATTACGAGCATGTATGGGACATAGAAGTGTGGCGAGATGAATAATAAACGCGCCGTTTTGAAAGTATGCGGACACGTTTAAGCTTAATATTTTTTTTTTATTTTTATGGGAACGTTTAAATATAATGGATTTGGTTGAAAACCAAGGGTAAAACGATCAAAGGAAGTCTAATGTAGTTTGTGCAATTTTGAATGTATGGAACTTTATTAAGTTTCAAGATTATTGTTTTGGTTGAAGTAGTTATAGGAAGGAGGGAAGTGTTATTTAAGTTGATGTATCTGTTTTTAGAAAGCGCAAACATATGTGAACAACAGTGGATTTTTTTATCACGAGTTAAATCTTGACTAAAACTAGTTATTAAAACAATAAATGATTGTGTAGATAGAAATAAGAAGTAAATGTAATAATAGAGTTATAGTTAGAAAAAGAACAGAAATTTGTAGCAAGTTAATATTGATTAGATTTATTTACTGGATGACTTTTTTTTTAATTACTAATATTGATATTTTTCAGTTGTAATAAACAACATGTATGAAAAAGCCAAATATACTGATTTATTCGAGAACGTAAATAAGACATCAATCATTTCAAATGTTTTTCGTCATTCGAAAATTCATTGGAAAATTAATCACGTTACAATGATTTATCAGAATTATTAAGTATTGGTTTTAAAAACTCTGGTAGTAAAATTTTTTTCAAACAAAATACAAATTGAAATTTACAACAACAAAAAAGTTACTTTAAATACCGAACACGATTTTATGACAAACTACAATAAATAACTGTAAGTTCTGAGAAAAATTATATTACATTTTAATACTTTAATAAATGGTAACATTATTCATAATTACTATGAAGAAAAAAACAATTTTTTTTATTCTACATTTGTATAAATCAAATTTTTGTATACTTAATTTACTCAATAACATATTCGCATCATCTACAAGATGTTATTTTATTATTTCCCATTACCGCAATAAATCTTTCAATTTTTCAAACATTTCAACATTGAACTATCGCAATTTTTTTCTAATAATATCTTACATTTAATTATCCAACGACAGTCTTATTAAGCATTTGCTTATATTATAAAAATTGAATCCGAATAATTTAAGTGAGATTGAACAATGTTGCTTTTTTTACGATATATTACATAAAAACCACATTTATTTCTTAGTCATTATTGGTAAATTACAATTTACTTCAATACATACATTTCTCATTTAATAATCCATAAACATTACGATCTTAGCTTCATTTGCCTGACATTAAAAAACTCGTAATTAATTATTTATAATAAAAAAAAAAAAAAAATAAAAAAACTTTTTACAACTTTTCACAGAATCTAAGATATTTATTTGCGTAAATATAATACTATATTAGATCGTATAAAGTAATCCAAAACAACATGTTTTTTTTCTAATCAACACATAAAAAATCGATCACCTTATACTCTCTCACAACAATATTTCCCAATTAATTGCAGTTATTTATATTTTTTAAATTAATTAACATACCGGACCCTCGTAAAATCTTAACAGCATATACACATTAAAACCTTCTCTCAATATAAACATAGTCAAATTGTATACAAGCCAAAGTCAATCAATCTTCGCGACACAGTCCGATAAATCGCTACAGAACTCTATAGCACACAAGTCTCCTATCTTTTTCCTCGTTTCGACTTTCTTAACTATATATGCAGCTAAAAGATGACCGCATCTGATCGATTAACCTCCAATTCAAAAGGTATCCCCGCTTACTAGGATTCCATCATTCTCCTTAAATATCCTAGTGGCGCAGACGAAAAAGAATTTAGGACCATCAGACTGTCGTGTTTGATTTCCTGTAAAGTTATATTCATGTGGTGAGATGATGAAAGCTTAGCTGCATCGGTTATAATACGCGTGTTCTATTGAAACGAATGTATGATATGAAACTTGTTTTATGTGGCGCTTAATATACACGTGGTCTGAATTACAAAGAATCAATGGATATCTTTTGATGTTTTAACGTAATGCTGTCTACTTTAAAAGTGTTTACAGTGTTGGTATATTTTGATGTGTTATTTATTTTTTATTTATTTTATATCGTAAATGAGTGGGAAAATATTTAATTTCAATATAAGCGTAAGCTTGGATTTTATTTTTAAGGTTTTATAAAATCGTTGCTCTTTACATGTTCGAAGCGTATTAAATTATTTATAGATATTAAATGAATTTGATGGAGAAAAGAATTTAAAGTCTAATCGTAGTAACAATATTTTTATTTACAAAATTTTAATCAATTTTAAAAATTTTTGATATTCTAAATTAATTTGATTCTCGTTTATTAATTAAAAGCAATAAAAATTTTGTTTACCAATATAAATATAGCAATGTAAAATTTCATAAAATTTGTTTACTCGCACAAACTTTTAACAAATTTCTCTAACTAGTTCTTTCTCTCATATATAGCAGAAAGTTTAAACTTACGCATAAACACAGGCAAGCAAGATATTTAATCAAACGTCACTCGTGTTCTTTCACTATTTGTATAAATTATACCAGCACACCGAGATATCTGCATTTCTTTCGTTATTTGCTTTAATTAAAACAAAGTTGTGGCTTTTGCATATGTAGCACATACATAGGTATGTTGATATGTATGTGTTGATTAATTGAAGCTTCTTAAATTTAGAGAAAGTTTAGAAAATTACGGTCAAAGTTCGTAAGGAAACATGAACTTTGCATTTACATGTAAATGCGTGACGCAGTTATTAGGGTTGTGCATGCCAACTTTTACAGATAAAAATATAGAAGTGAATCTATTTCCTCAAATTTATTGAGTTAGTTTATATTTGAATAAAATTAAAATTAACTTTACTCAATTGCTAAAAATTTTTATCATCAAATCGACTTATAAAAAATTATACGAAAACTACAGTCTCCTGGTACACAGGACAAGAGTAAAAAAAAAAATACACTCAAAAGCATCCATAGATTTCACACGTGCTAGTTGCTATTAAAAGCCAAGCAATAAATTACCAATTGCAATTATGCTGTTACTGCTGTTGCTGTTACACATTGCAGCTCGATCAGCTCTAGTGAGTGTGACTTTACACATTGGCCCTTTCATTGTCCTGTATTGCCTCGTGTTCACCGTGTGTTTGAAACAATAAAAATAGAGAAGTTTAAAAAGGGAAAATTGATCCGCTGTGTGTAGGAATACGTATAAAACAAATTTATATTGTTTCGGCAATTAATTTATTCGTCTATTTTCTCTTTTCAGATCCACGAACTCATGACCAAGGAGGAGGTGATGTCGGTATTTCACGAGGGACATGCATCCGGTGAGTATTTAAATTAAAAAAGAAAAAAGTAAAAAAAAAAAAACAAAAGTAACTGGTTTTTGTTGTTGTTAATTATTTAACACAATAGAATTATTTTAATGACGCGATTTTTTTTCTTTTTGATTCGTCAATTCAATGTCAATATTTTTGAATAAATTAAATATTTTTAATAAATTATGCATGTTTTAAAATTAATCAATATAAATAATATTAGATGTGAATAGATGAAAATTTCAGTCATGTGTAAATGTAGCATAGATTTTTTGTAAATAAAATCTAAAAAAGAATTATCCCTTTAAGCTAATTCGTAAGTGGTTATTTTAGTGAATGTCCTAATGCTTCGGAAGCGAATGATGAAACACCACTGATAAAGGCTCCTTTAATTTTTTTTGTACTTGAAAAAAAACAGGATAGCTAGGTCCTTTATAAAGGTGACGTCAAAAGAAGCGATTTATCGGTGTTTTTATCTGGTATCATTAAATTTTTAGTATACCAGAGACGTTACATTTTTTTCTTGGTCACATAAACAATTTCGCAGAAAGGCCTTGGCATTTTATTGAAATGCCATAAAATATTATAAAATCAATTTAATAAATTTTATCCTAATATGTTTTTAGATAATTTTTTTCAAAATTATTTTGAAATGTTAAATTTTTTGTTTTATTTTTAATGCAGGTGATAGAAAATTTTGTTTCATGACAATAATCCAATAACGTGTTATTTGTACATTTACAATATCAAAAAATTTGAACAAAAGAACAATTAAATTTACAAATCAATAAGACATCTCACCTAAAACACAATATAACAATGACCTTTTTTACAGTTCCAGCATACGAGGTGGTACCAGTTTTACATTCGGTGCACAGGCGGAGTCCGGAAGCCAAGCAGGAGTTGCATTTAAAAGCATTTGGCAAGGATTATAACCTATTCTTGAAACCAAATGATGGACCTTTGGCGGGCAAGCAGGTATCCATGTGGAGCGTCGAACGAAACGTCTCCCAACCTGATGGCCTGCGTTACGAAAGGATTTCAGATGTATGTGTAAATTGACTCTTTATTTTATTATTCTTTGCTCTATTGGTATTTCTTAATCTTTCTTTCTATTTTATTACTTATTCCAAATATAAGATCTCAATTCAGTCTTAAAGTTTATTTTCAATTTAATATTTTATTTTACCAATAAAGTATTATAACCTAGTATGGTTTAGTCGGATATAGAACTGGTCTCAGAATTCACAGGTCGTGGGTTCGATTCTTGGTATCTACTGGCTAAGCCATTGTGCAAATACGTACATACCGAAATATGCTCAGTAGAGTGTTTGAAAGGATTATTATGTTTTAATATGTTTCTAGAGCTCTTGTCAAAAAAAATTTATATTTTTTACTATTTAACTAACCCTGTATTATCTTTTTTTAATTGTTAAAGGAGGACTCTGACATTGGTGACATATACCACGACACGGGAAATATGGCATCTATTCTGCTGCATCGGGATGATAATGGCAAAGTCCTTGTTGTAAGTACATAAGAATTTAGTCTCTCTCTCTCTCTCTCTCTTTTAACAAACTCTCATTCTTTCTCGCTTTATATAACGTTTGTAAATTTTACCTTATTTAATCATTATTTACAAAACGTATAAACGGTAGCATTTAAATTTTCTCAACTCACAAATCCTATTCTCGATCATCTTTCACTATAATCCCTAATACTTCCTTAAACGCACAAAACAATTAGCCTGTAACATCACTATACAAAAAAACGAGAATAAAAGGTGTGAAATTCCAGTAAGTTTTGTCATCCTAGCCTATTACGTAATATTGAAACGCCGATCCGGATTTCAAACCTACTTTTTTATTTTTTTTCTTTATAATCTCGGAAGGAATGCAGGCGTGCACGTGTAATATATATACACACATAGATATATTGCACATAGGTATGAGCCGCGACTTTAAATTCTGTAAACCGAATTTGGAAGTCAAGTCGCGCTTAGATATGAGACTATGATAAGTAGGTACATATACAACTTGTTGCTGCTGCTGTTACTGCTACCACTTATTTGGCTTCTCATATTTCGTTGCTTTTAATTTTATATTAAGTCGAGTTCGCGCAATCGTTTGTGAATAACAGGCTCTATATACTCGAAAATTGTTGTATGGTTTTCTTGCTTAAGAGCTTATGTTATACGTATATAACAAGACGCACAAAGAATTGCGAGCTCTTTATACGATGTTGACCTTTTTATTTATTATTTTCTTACTTTTTTTTTTTATACTTAGGTTTTGAGAGTGTGAGGTATAGTGTCGTGCGAGAATTTGAAATATTAACAAATAGCGTGCGAGCATTTTGTGAATGGATGTTTTAAAGCGTCTTGTTATATTGGGTGATATGAATCGAATGTTGAGTAATCAGGTGTATCATATTAGAACTTGATTATCTTTCTTTTTTTCCTTTTTATTAAGGATGATTGTATCAAATTTGAATATGTAATTACTGAACATTTTGTTGAATACTAAATATAGATACGTATAGTTGTTAATTATCTTACCAATTTGTCATTTACGAAAATTTGTAATAGAACTCAAAAATTGAGTATAGCATAGATTAAGTCAATCTAAAAAGATAAACTACAATGTCCTTACAATAAATCTCAAGACAATATAAAATCACCCCAAATATATGTATCGCGAAATTCAAGCAATATCAATAAATTCAGGAAACAAAAAAAAATCCATCGCTTACATACATACTGTTTGACATATAAGCGCAGCGTAATATAGAAATCTTGTAAACACCAGACCAGACAACAATAAAAAGAAAGAAAAAAAAAACTAAAGCAGTTATATCGTTGCCCTATAACAACCGGCCGGCCAACTCTCGTTCCGCACGTCAATTTTCGCAATGCCCTCTCCTTTGATTCAGCTCCCTCGGCCTCCTTTATTTATTTTTTTTCACCTCCTTTACACGCCCTTTTCAGTCTGTCTCGACGCCTGATAAGGAGACAATGGCTTTTGCGAAATATGCGGTTATATATGTGTATGTAAGTGTTATATATTAACATGGGGACCAAGACACAGTGGATATAGAATTTATATTGTGCTTGAGTTTTTTAGACTTGCTGTGGGGTCAGCTTGAATGAAATCGAATTTCTTAAGATGCATGGGTGGATGAGATAAAAAAAAAATGTTAATTTTTGTAATTTGATGTTTGAATTGGATGAATTAAGTGCAAGTGATAAAGTAACTTTAGCTAAATGATGTGGAGAGAACCGGATACAAATAAGTAGAGAGATAAAAAAAATCTAAATTTTGTTAATTGTTTTTTGATAGATTATATTATATAGAGTTTTAGAAAATATATAAAGATGTTGGTAAATTATGAAATGTAGTTTAAGTTTTGGATTGTGTTTTTATTGATAATATTAATATCCTGCTTTTGAAATACGCCTTCTTTTTCACAAAAGTATCAAAAAATATTATTTCTTTTATTTTCTCTTCCTAACTACTTTGTCGTTATTACTCATAATAAACGGTTCGATAAACTTTTTGATATTTCTTAATAATATTTTTGAAATTAACAACGCAATAAAAATGAATAGCTTAAAAAAAAAAACTAAAATAAAAATGCGTGCTCAGTAAACTTTAAAAAAATTTCTTATGAATGACTAAGATTTTTCTTTTACTTAAAAAGGTTTCATATTTCATCGATCATCTAACGAAAATCCGGCTCTTTCTCTCTCTCTTTATCTCTCCTTATTAATATTTTGTTTACTTCCATATCTGTCACATTTTAAATTTCCATATATAAAAAAAAAAAATATCTACTCTATTCATCAAATTAAACATGATACACGTGACGCACAAACCGTTTCATATAACGGCTCCACAATAACACCAAAATAACTAAATTAAAAAAAAAAATTGTCTTAGAAAATCTGGAAAATCAAGTTTCATCATCATCGCACACAAAAATAAAGTAAACCCAATAACCCAAAGTAATACTACATTATACCCAGAAACATGAAAAATCACAAATATTAACTCATAGCAATGCGGAAACTAAATATACCCATAAACATACACACCTACAGTCGTCAATCCATGCAGATGTTCGTAAAAAAAAAAACGTAAAAAAGCCATCACACATCTGTTATACACACACATACACACATTCACGACGAATAATGCCCTCAGGCAAAAGACGAGAGTATGCCAATCTACATTTAGGTCGCGCTATTATGCAACCGATGCCAAAGACGACGATGAAGAAAAAGAAGAAAAAGAAGAAGAGATATCTCATATATAATATAGCTTTCACTCTCACTCTCGCTCTTGGCCTGGTGTAGGTATATAGTCGTCGTTGAGAGATATCTCGCGGGTTATTATGGCGCCTTCAGGCCTAAATAACTCTCGGCGCCTCCTCTTCTCACATACCTATATATGTATATACCTACCTTTATATACATATACCTATATAAATCGAGAGCTCTGATGAGTTTAAGCACTCTCGATTTGTCTGCCTCCTCCTCTTCCATATATAATGCTCCTCAAATTATATAGGTGTGAACTTTCGTGTTGGATAAGAGTCGTCATGCATATATGTGTGTACGTATATGTATGTGTTTGTGTTATGACTGATTTTTTAAAAGTCAATTTTGCCAAGGGGAAGATGTAATGAGAGAAGGGGAAAAGAGGAGGTATGTATCTCTGCTTAATGTTGCTGTAATCGATTGCGCAATCAATGTCATTATTATGATGCTTCGTTTTACACCGAAAGGAGATTCCTATATCTATACATACATCTATATTTACGAATTTTAAAAATAAATGCTCGTTTTCTTACATAAAAAAATAAGCAGTGTATGATGATTGTATGTTATGTGTGTCATCGTTTACTTTTACTACCTTATTACCAACTTATATCTTAATTTTCATTTTGATTTAACCATCTTTATTTTTAATTATTACTTTTTTTATTTTTTCTTTTTAATAAAATTATTGACTTTACTGTAAATTCAATTACTCTCTCTTTCTCATTAATATATATTATTTATAATAATTAAGTATAAAAATAAATAAATAAAAATAAATAAATGAAAAAAAAAATCTTGTAATATTACAGGAAGGTAATATCGGCTCGAACCTTGTAATTAAACCACTACCCGCACGCGTGATTAAGGAGGTAGTAAGTAAAAAGCAAGATCTACACGAGCCGCATCTACTGCCAAATATCACGAGGACAAAGCGTAGCCTCGAACATACCCACCACCATGTGGTGTATAAAAAATCGGCAAGACCGGCAGACGATGAGTTTAGCGATTATGGTAAGTTATAATTATTATTGAATTTTTTTTTATTTGCACGTTAACTAAATTTTTCTTTGTTTTTTTTACAATGATTTCACATTTTGGTTCTTGAATTAAAATTCAAAGAGTTTTTCAAAATAAACAGTAGATTTTAATTGGAATGGAAGTATTTAATAAAAACAGAAAATTAGTAAGAAAGGAAAATGAATTGGAGCTTTTCAATTATTTAACTTGATAGTTTTTGTTTTTACTTCTCCTGTATATATTTTTTGCAAATTGTAAATGAATCTTTTAGAAAATAATTTCATTTTTTTTATTTTTTATAAAGTTATACAGTTTTTATTATTCAAACTTTAATATCATAAATTTCTTATTTAATATTGCAATATCATACGGACTAAGATCAATTTATTTCTTTCATCCGAATCATAACAAAAGAAAATTGTCATATCAACCTTGTAGGTGGACAATACAAACTCAATAATGACTATTTCAATTTTGCAATGCAGTCCGACAATTAAACTTCAAAAATTTCGGTCCTACCTACATGTTGACTTTAACAATCCAAAAGTTTCACTTCCTCCGTCGTTGCCGTCAAAAAAAAATTTTTGTTTAAAAAATTCACCTTGGACGTCGAAAAAAAAAAGAGGTCAATGTAATCGTATTGTTTCACATGGTAGTTTTCTTTTTATTTTGCAAAAAAAATTGTCCAACATACGGTCTATTTTTACGGTTCGCCGAAGTATACTAGATACACACACACACAATTTCAAAAAGGAAGAAATAAATTCAAAATGTTATGACAATACTTTCACTTTGCTTTGTAAAATAATATTCTGTTTTCAATTGAATTGAGTCTCGGTTGTAGCTTTACAGTAAATTACGATTCTTAGAATGATTACAATTTTAATTATTTATATTTTTCTTTTTTTTTTACTCACTATAATGGCAATATTTTTTTTCTGTGCTTTTTATCTTTTAATGCAGACGTGTTTTTTTTTGTCTTTTTGTGAAGTAATCTCTTTTTTGCACCATCTTTTGGAAACAAAGAGAAAATATTGCCAAGTCAAAAAAAAACAACTACAAATTTCAGTAATCTCATTTTTTTTTTTTTCATCAAATGTCAGACAAATTATTTCCCAATAACAATAATAAAATTTATTCTTTATCGACAAATAAAATAATTAACAAAATGTAATCATCATAGTACATACCTACACTTACAATATATGCTCACTTACATAAAAAACGCACAGTCATCATTTATACATTACGAAAAATTAATAAAAAAAACATCAAATTGCACTTCGAAGCATCGGTTAATTTTGTAATGGCATTATATAAAATGCAACTTAAGTAATTAAATACTAAATAATCTTTTATAAAGCTTTTAAACATTATGACTAACGACTATACCGATAAAACACATAAGTAACGATATTAATGTATTCCATTCGAACATATTATACAATTATCTCAAAAAATATAGTTATTCATGCACATTTCTTAAAATTCACTAAAAAAAAAAAAAAAAAAAATATCAGACAACTCAATAAAAGCCACAATTTAATGCTAATGCATCATTAAAATGACAATAAAATATGAATAAAAGTAAAAAAAAAAAATTTTTTAATTCCCTCAGCATTCATGGAGCCGGATCATCTGTCGAAAAGGTTCAGATCAAAACGATCAACTAGTAGTAGTAGTATTAGTAGTAGCATCATCAGCATCAGCAAGAGTAGAAGTAAACGAGAAGCACCATACGTTATTTATCCTGAAATCCTTTGCATCGTCGACTACGACGGCTACAGGTAAGCAAGCAAGCCATCGACCTTTACAAACACTCTTATATTATACCCTCAAAAAGACGATTCACCTCAGGAGAAAAAAAAATAATATACAGCAGCTGACGTGTTCTTATAACGATCTCTTAACCAACGGTGTCCGGTTATTCTCCTTCTTATACCTATTTTATCCCTCTTTTTTTTTCGTCAATCGCTATTTCTTAGGTGCGCACAATAAGCGCATTAAAAAGAAGAGAAGGGGAGAAAGACTTCATTGATTATTCACGAGACGCGCATAGCTATCATGGCTATACGACAATACACCTTTTCTCTCTTTCTCTTTTCCATCTCTTGGTTGGAATTATCATGAATTCGCGTGAATATAAAGCTTGAGAGCCGACGTCACGTCCGACTCATTAAGTCTCCCTTGTACTCTCTCACTTCTTTTTTTTCATTTTTCTTTTTTTTTTCTCTTTATCTTCTTTAACCTTGATACTTTGTGAATGGACTGATTTAACGATGGTGATAACTTGTGGTATTTATAATATACACGTATAATCCGCTACAAATTCAATTGTTAAAATAACACATATCATCTGTTAGAGAAAGGATATAAAAATTGATGTATATCAAAGATTAAAGGGGGAAAGGATCTTAAATAAAGAAAAAAAAACTTTTTTACATATTATGTGGATTTGCATTTATGATATATTATAATTGACCTTGAATAACAAATCAGAATTAGACTACCAATGTACGTACATATATAACAATTATCACTCGTCCATTATTATCATTATTATTATTATTGTTACACATGTTAGATGTCAATTCTAAGAACGTATCTATACAAAACAATATAATCCTGGAGGAGAGATATGGTCTTAACAACGTTTTTATTGTCTTGATGAAGAATCATCTCGAAGGCTATATTATAATGCAGTCAGTTCGTCTTTATGTATATAACGAATTCTAGCCTTTTTTTACGACCACCTTTTCCTCGGAGTAGTAGTAGTAGTAGCCAAGAAAACCTTTTTTCTTTCTTTTTTTTCCAACCTTTTCGGTCTATTATTACTATTATGTTTATTTTTTTTTTTTCTTTTTCTATTTTTCTACGTAGATTGCACGGCGGTGATAATGTACAGATCAAACGATACTTCGTGTCGTTTTGGAATGGTGTTGATCTAAGGTACAAGCTGCTAAAAGGCCCCAAGATACGTATCAGCATTGCTGGCATCATCATCTCACGTGTGAGTAGATAATATAAACACATCATTTATTATTTATATATTTTTCATTTGAATTTTGAAAAATTAAAATAGCTGATTTATTTGTTATTTCTTCTTTGGTTTTTAATGATTTTGATGGTAGATACAGATATATTTGTTCTGATTATTTTTTTTTATTAAATTGTGAATGGATAATAAATAAAATGTGCTAATTTATGTTTATTTCTGTTTGGATATATATATTTTAGGGTAGAGACGCTACGCCATACTTAGAGAGAAATCGCGTGGGACGAGATGCAATTGATTCAGCTGCAGCTTTAACCGACATGGGCAAATATCTATTTCGAGAAAGAAGACTTCCGGTTTACGACATTGCCGTTGCTGTTACAAAGTAAGCGTGTCTATATTTCTATACTACAACTTTTTTTTTTTAAGTTTATATTTATAAAGATTAAATTTAGATTTATAAAATTATAAAATATTTTTGATTTTTCTTTTGTTTGCACTTTATTTTTAAATTACACTCGTTGAATTTCTGCATATTATTAATTTTATTTTTTATATTTCGTTTCTTACATAAAAAAAAAATCAATTTTCACTCTAAATATTCTGTTCACTTTTATTGCAATTTCTATTTACTATATTTCTTAAACTCTTTGTGGTTCTTTTAAAAAAAATATATATATTTTACTATATATTGTTTACACTTTTTATTATATATCATTACAAAATATAACTATAAAATAATTTTTTTATTCATTGTCTTTCAAAAACTAAGAAAAAAAACCACAAAGAGAAAATTAATTAAAAAAAAATAATTTGTTTACTGCACTCAAGCTTTTTTTTTTACCATATAAATCACTTTTGTATAATTTTTCAATCATTCTCGTCAGAATCAACAATCAAAAAGAATACATAATATACCATTTATATATCTATCTATTTATCTATATCTATAGACAAAACAACTGTACTAATAGTGCAGTCACGCAGGTACTTTTAATAAAATGTCACTTCACTCTGATGACTTCATACTCTCCATGTTTGTTT